>JAPXVT010000023.1:38171150-38181772 GCA_029823135.1 Acanthurus reversus
CATGAAAAACTAAAGAACTGTGATAAAATCGAGACGTGATTCTGCCATTAAAAAAATGGGGAAATGATATTTTTGCCATATCGCCCAGCACTAGGATTAAACATAGTTATGACAGAGTGAACATGACTGTTTTAAATTGATGTTGAAATTTTTCTACTGTTTTTACACAGTGAAATCACTTCTTTAATTGTTTGTGTTTGAGTAGGACGTGTTCAGGGAACTTGACTGCATAAACATTTAGGAAAGAACAAAAAAAAACAGATTTTTATCCCTGTACCAACCTTTCTCTTAAATTTTAAGCATCAAGTTAAACTCGGTTGTGTTAAAGAAATAAAGCAATGAGCAGACGGACTTAGTTTCACTTGACGCAGCGTACTGCTGTGAAGAGAGGAAAAAAAAGTTCAGTACAGGCAGCAGATGAAAAACTCACGGTCTTTTTCTTTCTTTCTTTAATCACCACACCAGTGACATCTTGTATCTGTGACCCCGGCTCACTGCATACAACGACTGACCGACACGTTTTAAAGCCACACTGCTCAATACTGTGTAAATAACATTAAATTAACAGAGGGCGGATTACTGACGAACCTTCAACGCAGCGTTGATGCGGGTCTCTGTGTAAAAACAGCTAGAGATAAGAAATTGTTTGGATTTTAGAGTGTGATCGTAGATGAGACGCAGCAACAAACTGACTGCCACTGAGCTTTAACTCTGCTCCTCACGCAGATTTTTACCTACACACAGCTGGTCAGTCTCACCTGAGCTGACGTGAGGGGGAGAAGACAGCCTGCTGATCTGTGATGTCACTGTTCTCTGCACCGCCCACAGGCATGATAATGGCCAGCTCAGCGTGTGAGGGGGGTCTGCAGGAGGAGGAGGGGCTTGAAGAGGACGAGGTGGGACGTTTGGGGGAGGAGAAGGTGGTGGGGGAAGAAGAAGGAGGAACCCCTTTCTCCTCATGGTAAATGGGCTGGACAGGATCCCCCCAGAATAGACTAGCACCTGAAAGCCGAGACAAAGCGTGAGACATAAAAACATATTGGAGGTGTGATGGTGAGTTCGACCCGTTTTCACCTGTTCTGACAGCCTCACCTGTTCCCACAGCGATGCTGGCGGTGCTTCTGGGTGTCTGAGTGTCGACCTGCTTGCCAGAGGGCCGGAATTTCCCCTGAGCCTCCAGCAACATCTGAACCTAAACACAACCACATAACAGTCAGTTCATCTTCAGTGAATGACGTATTCCACACGATGCCTGTAACCATGACAACCGCACAAACTGCAGCGGACCAATCAGCAGCCTCTTCAGCTGTTTTTCAGCTGTAGAGAAGAAATAGCCTCCAGGTCCTTTTTAAAGTTTTACAGTGTTAAAAATGCATAGTGGTGTGTTCATGTGATGATGATGAAGAGCAGGGTTCCAGACTGTGACCAAACATTCACGTTTTGCGACAGTTTCTGAGAGCACAAGTAAATTTTACAATTACTCACACATGAATGACCAGCTAATTTGCTGACTTTTTTTTTTTTTCCATGTTGCAAAACGAGAAGGGAGTCGGTCTGTGTAGGCCCACGGCTGGAATCACTGAGACGTGTCGCGCTCGGTGCAGCCGCTCCAAAAACGTCATCTGAGCACATGTGGGGAAAAACAGCTGGGAGTGCCCGACGGTCCCGTTCAGAGCCGTAACTCTGGAACGGCCAGTTAAGGAGGGGTGAAGTTTTTGGGAGGTGTTGTTCGACATGACTCCCTCGGTCTGTTTTGGATTCCCTTTAAGAAAAAACGTGGGGAAAGCAGGAGCGCAGCATCTGGGATGTGGGAGTGGAAGGCTGTGAAGTAACATTGACGAGCGCTGCAACTCTGCGTCTTCAGCGTCTAAAGTTTAATTTTTTCAAACTTTTACGATGCCAAAGGCATCTGATCACATCTGTCAGTCAGTTCAACAGCTGCTTGTGTCTGTGCACATCAGTACTGTAATATTCAGCTCACAGTTATCAGAGTTTCTCTCTCTGTAATGTTACTTGATCAATAAACATCTGCTCTGAATAAAAAGCTGCAGGCTGCATTTAAACTGTGCACTGTCAAGCAGAGGCACACAAATAATTTCTACTGAAAGGAAACTTTTATTTTTTTAAATTAATATGGTCTGTTTTTATTGATTTCATGATTTCTAAGGCATTATTTAATAACCCAGAATATGATTGAGCTGTCTTTGGACACTGCAATCTATGAATGAGGCTAAATGTTTCAGGAAAATGTAGATGTGGTCACTTTTATCAACACTCAGTGTTCAGCCTGAATCCAAATTCACAACAGTTAATGTGAAGTAGTAACAACTCATGAAAAGAAAACTATTAAAAACTATATCTAATAAATGCATAAAAGTGAGTATTGCGATGCAGGTCGATTTAAGGTGTGGCCACTAAATTTTTAAATTTTCAGTGAGGGGCTACAGCGCTCCTGGTGGAGTCCATCAGTTTGTGTTGTTACCTGAGCCTGCAGGAGGCGCAGTTGTTGCTCCTGATGGAGGAGGAGCTGGTAGGTGTCTGTTGGTATGACTTCCCCCTTCTGATCGCAGCAATGATTCACACAGGAGGGACAGGGGAACCAGCATGGAGAAGCAGGGTCTGCTGCTGGTTGGGTGGGGTGAGGAGGGGTGGGGGAGTTACCACACCATGGAACAGCAGGAGGGCAACTGCAGGGACAGGGAGAACGGGGGTGGGTGGAAAGAGGAAGATGAGGGCCAGAGAGAACAGAGGACGGAGGAGGTGTGTGTTGGTGGCTGGAGAGAGGAGAGGATGGTATGTGGGACAGAGGAGTAGCTGAGGGGGCAGGTGGGAGTTCGGAGGGAAGTGGAGTGTGATGGTGCGAGGGCAGGGGAGTACGAACGGAGGGAAGAGGAAGAGAGGGACTGGTTGAATGACTGATGGAAGAAGGAGGAGTATGCTGATAGAAGAAGGCAGGAGGAGCAGGGTGGAGACTGGAGGGAGGATGAGGAGTGTGCTGATGGGAGGATGAAGCAGGTGGAGGTCCAGCAGCAGGGCGGAGTCCTGGGGAGGAGATGATGGAGGTGCAGTTGTGGGTGGAGCAGCAGGTGCAGGGCTGCTGCAGGTTGGAGTTGGGAGTGCTGTGGAGGTGAGGAGGAGGAGCAGGTGGTGGCAGTCTGGGAACTGAGGAGCAAGTGGCGGTGTTGTTTCTGGTTGCAGGAGGAGACTTCCAGTCAGCAGGAGGTCTGTGGGCGGAGTCAGGGTCCTGCATGTCTTTCTGATTAGAGGTGAAGCTGCTGTCAATCAGCAGAGAGAGTTCAGGCACAGACGGCTGAACTCTGCGAGCCTGAAACAAAAAACACTCAACACATGAATCCTGACACCTACAGGCCAACACAGGTACTCGACTGTCCTGCTGCTATTGACTGTGTGTGATGATGTCACTGAGAAACATGAAACTTGTCTGGTGGAAACTGCAGAAGACGAACGGGCTAAAAAAACTGCAGGAAGCGACTATAAAAACTGAAGGAGCGACATCAGTCTGCGCTCATGTAATGTTTTCATCATTACTGAAGTAACTATCACAAGTTATCATGATTGATTTTCAGGACGTCGATCAGCTTGCTGCGACAGGTGGAATATTTTATATTCCAGATGATTAGAAGAAGCTTCTAGAATTTTTTTCAGAACAGAAGGAAGTGCATTTTAACCATTTTTAACTTTCACCAAAAAAAAATCTTTGTGTTTCACATTTATTTGCGAGTTAGAGTCTTTGAGGCTCAGCAGCAGTACATCAACCCGCGTTCCTGTTGTCATGACAACCGCTGCAGAACAAAACAAAGATGATGTGATGGAGTGACTGAGTAGTAACTGTTGGCCTTGCTGGCAGGTAGAATTCTGATTGAAACTGCGACTGACCTGCTGAGTGTGGGCGTGGGGGCTCGGGGACGGCCGGGGAGACAGGTCTTCATCCTCGACCCCAGAGTCTTGATCACTGACAGACAGAGCAACAGCTGGAGGGGCAGCACTGAGAGCACACAGGACGGCACAGTGATTCTCTGAACATCTGTTAACTTATTCAGATTTCCAAAAGGTTTTCAGGAGACCACAGTTTGTGATCCAGGAGGTTTTCTGTTTCAGAGACACGGGATGTTGACAGGAGCAACTCGAGGATAGAACGTCACTTCATCACTAAGTCACCACAATCAAACAACAGTGCAGCATTTTCTCCTCCAGCAGAGTGACAAACTGGGTCGAGGATGTCTGTTATGTCTGTAAGGAGGAACTCCAGAGGAGGCAAAATAACAACAAGTTTATGAATGGACTGTAATTTATATTCAGCTCGTTTGGCTTGTACAGTTACAGCCCTTTCACACCAGCCTTATCAAGTTCGGTTGAAATGAACTTGAGCGCGTTTCCCCCATCTGGTGTGGTTTGTTTGTGCAGGTGTGAATGCAGCAGGTAAACTCGATGTGCACCAAAAGTGGACCAAACAAGCAGACCGAGACCTGGTTGAAGAGGTGGTCTCTGCATGCTTCCAAACAAACTCTGGCACGGTTTATTTGTGGTGAGAACGTGATCAATCCGCGCCAACTGCAGAAAGCACTAAGCACTGCACGTTTTTGGATTAGCCCAGCTCCCGTAGGCAGCTACGTGCATTACGGAATGAATGAATGAAGCATTTCCCCTGTCACAACAACAACAACAACAACACGCCAGCATGACACGGACAAACATGGAGAATGAAGCAATGTAATATCCGATGACCAACACCAAAGTCAACCCCTGCTGTTGCCTCTTCATGTGAAATTGCTCGTAGTAGCTGTGTTGTCTGCTCATCTCTCTGTTAACATTCCTGGAATTTGCCCACATAGCAATGCTGACCAATCAGAGCGCAGTTCAGGATCTACAATATTGCTCCAGTCCCAGACACATTTTACCAAGTCTCCTTTTTTTTCATAACTTTATTGAGCTAATGAGTGAAGTGCAGCTGAATTTTGTTCCCTTCAGCACGTCATCAACTGATTCTGACCAGAACAAATAAACATTGTGAATGTGAACCAGACAAGCTGGGAAAAGGAAAAAAAAACTTTTCATTTTAGCATCTGGTGTGCACAAGGAAAGTGGACTAGAAGCGGACTATCAGGTGTGAAATCACCCTGAGACTGAGAGAACTGGAGGATTTCAGGATTTAGGCAGTTACCTGTTGAACGAGACCTGAGCCTCTCTGAAGATCTCCACTTGTCTGCTGTGATCCTCTGAACGCAGCTCACACCGCAGAGTCTGACCCTCCACTGACACCACCTGCTGATGTCGCACACGACCACATCAGTCACATTCAGGTCAGCAGTTTTTTTTTCTCTAACAAGTTTCGAGTCTTGCCATAAGAGGACAGGTGCTACATGAATATTAGCTCTCATGATATTTCTGAATCCACAGTCTACAATAAGCTCACACAGTTCATCTCAGTAATCAGTTCATCGCAGTCTGGTGTCAGCTGTGTTGTTACCTGGTACAGTGTGACACACTGGGAGGCGGTCAGCAGTTGGTAGTCCAGCTGTGGTCCAGCTCCTCGACACTGGAAAAACTGAGGAACTCTGCGGGTGGAACCGAATAGGACGAGCAGGAAACAGTGGTTCTCTGATAAAACTCTAGAACATGAGAGAAACACTCAGTGACAGCAGAGTATCACCAACACTCTGTAGAGCTTCAACAACTCAACAACTCACCTGTCCTGAAGGGCAGAGCTAAAAAGGAACCTCAAACACCAGGCCCACACCTGAGGGTTGTACACGTGTGTGACTCCACTCAGCCAGCTGCCACATGACAGGAAGCAGAGTTAGCTAATGCAAACAAACAGTAACAGATGACACCATGACGGTTGAGTAGATCACCTCACACCCTGTTCGCCTCGACTCTACTCGACTGCAAGAACACTTTCAGATTCTCCAATGAGGACAGACTCAGGCACACACGGCCGAGTAAAAAAACTGCAAATCTCCGATAAGTCGGAGAGTTGTTCTCCTGTTTTTGCCCCCCTCCCCAAAACAAAGTTTGTCTCCTTGTGACAAACGTTCATCCCTTCTTTATCTTCCACTGTTTCTGAGCTTGTGTCGCAATGAAGATGATGTCACAGCAGTAAATGATTCCAATCAAGTGCGACAAACAGCAAACAGGAAAACGTAACAGACCGAGAACAGAAAAACTTTTGGCTAATTGTTCCAAAATGAAACAGCCAAACAACAACTGACTTACAGTCCGACCAGCGGCAGGCTGGACGCTTTGGGATCCGACTCCAACAGCAGGAGGAGTTTTCGGGTCTGATCCATCGTCAGAAACCTGCAGACACAAACACAGCACTTCAAATGTGACCGAGCTCCGTCTGAACAATTCTGACTTGTCTTTGAGCAGAACTTGTTCTCACCCTCTCTGTCGGTTGGCGGCGTGTGGCAGTGGTCGGTTGATGCTGGTCAGACTCCTCAGTAGAGCTGTGGGAATGACAGGGACAGCTTGGACTGGCTGAGCATCCACAGCAATGGACGGACAGACGGACGACCAGCTGAGGCTGAAAGCTGCCGCATCAGACTGCTGGGAGCAGACAACATGAACTCTGACCTTCATCAGCTGAGAGAGATCCAGAGTCTGTCTGCTGCTCACAAACTGCTGCAACACCTGAGACACAGACAGAGGGACAGGTTGAATGTCTGTGAGCTGCTGCATCTAGCTGACGAAGCCGTGCTCAGGACGCAGTTTTGTTTCAGAGTTAAAACCTGCTTTGGACTGAACTTTTAAGGGATAGTTTAGTTTTTTTGATGTGGGGGTGTATGAGGCTCTTCTGCCTCATCAGTGATCAGTTTATCAGCAGATAAATCTTTTAGCCACCAACAAGACCACCCTGCTAAAGTGCACATGACCCTCTATGTGTCATGATGCTACACTACAAAAAATCTTTAGCCCTTTCCATTGCTGTCAGATAGACGTTTCATTTGGGACTACCTGTGGTTGCTGGTATGAATATGGACACTTTGCAGTAGAGGGAATGTTGTCCCAAAGGAAACAGCTGTCTGATGGCAATGGAAAGCACTGAAAACTTTAAAAGTGTAGCACTAACATACAGGCACATATATACTTCAGGTGAGTGATCTTGTTGTTACCGTTAACAGTAATACTAACAGTATACTATGCGGCGCACCGTGCTGCTCCTCCATACAGAGAGCGAGCTAACAGTTATCTACTGCAGGTAAGACGCTGATGAGGCAGAAGAGCCTCATTCAACCCCGCTTCAAAAAGGACCAAACTTTCCCTTTAAGACCACGAACCTCATTAAACTCACCTGAGCATCAAGTTCAAATTTAACCTCAATGTTGACGTAAAACTAGTTTTACATTGTGGACATTTAATTTAGCTCACAATTCATAAGACACTAAAACTACATTATCTTCATGATGTTGGGGAACAAAAAACAAAGTAACACAGCATTATAATGAGCAGAGAAAATTCAGCATTTGGTGACATAAATGAGAGGTTACCACGACAACAGAAAATAGCAGCCAAACAACACACCACTTCTCTGTGATGACTTGGTGAGAAATTGTCTTAAAATTACAACTCCTTTTTTCAAATGCACATATTTAAACAGATTCCAACTGTGAAGACTCTTAAAATCTGATTCTGGACTCGGCTGAAACAACAACCCAACAGATGGACAAACAGACGGACGCTGAACACTGACAAACTTACCTTGAAGCAGTGATGTAGCTCAGCCTCTGATTGGACGATGGTGTCAGATGATGTCTCAGTCTGTGTGAAGAACAAACAGGGAACCAGGATGTCTCCAGGCAGCAGAGCAGAGGGAACCTTGCCTGACGTTCCTTCCTGGTCTCGACCCGGATCGAAGCGGTCCAGAGTCACAGTGACACCTTCCTCGTCTGGACCACGGAGGCACACACAGGACAAAACAGACAGGGCTTAACAAAAGTGCATAGCAGCAGCCAGAAATGATGCTACTATGTGGAAATGGACCAATCAGTTTTGCTGCTAAGATGGAGGTTAACTCTGACCTTCATCCACATATACTGATCCCAGGAAGAAACAGTGGAGGCAGGGCTTGCTGCTGTGACGGGCATGACGCTGAGCCAGACGCAGAGCTTTCTCCAGCAGCACCAGGCGAGGCTTCCTGCAGAAACAGACAAATGGGACAGAACCTGATATTCTTTAGCTGAGGCGGCGTATCGCTTGCTGGTTGACTACAGAGCGTCGCTACTCCTGGACACGTTGATCTGTGAAAGACACTTTTCAGACAATTTCAAGCCAAAACTCTTTACATTATACACAACAGGTAAATACTGCTCTGAATGTCTTAAGTCATGTTTGATTTGTGAGTTGTGCAGTGTGTGAGTGTGTCTGTGTTTACCTGTGTGACCAAAGCTGGACGCAGAGCTTCTCTCCTGCAGGGCTGCCATCCCACAGAGCTGATCTGGACTTGGGGAAACTCAGCGGAGTGGGAGAGTTCATTGAGTTTCTGAAAGAAAACAACAGAAGAGAATGTGGAGAGAAGTTCTTCACACACATTCACACTGTGTACAATGCAACAATGAGCTCAGCCCTGACATGAGAAATAATACCTGAATTTAATACCAGTACAAATGTTTAAGTGTTTCTAATGCAAGGGGAAAACCAGAGCAGCAGCTTGAATAAACTGATGCAAGCACAGGGAGCATGCACACCCCACACAGAGGCCCCGCCTTGGTCGGGAATCGAACCCATTTTTTCATAAACTTGTTTTTGGTTCTTTTTTGCTTTTCCCCTCTGTACTCCTGACGGTCTTTGTGCTGCTGCAACACCTGAGCCTGGGGATCAATAAAGGACCATCTTACCTGACAGCACAAAGCGTAATTATGAATTAAAATACCTCAGGTAAGCATCCTCTAGTTTTCTATCCCGTGCTCGTTTTAATTCACCGTTTTCGGTGCGGTTTGTCCCCTTCCTCTGACCACAACGTGAAGCAATGTTCAGAAAAACTGACCAACTTTTGACTCGTTGCACTGAAGTTACTCCCGCACTTGAGTAATAATAGTGTTCTTGTGTTTAAGTCTTGACACACACAGTAACGTTAACACGAGGAGAGTTTGCAGGTGTGGCATCAATGACGTTGACAAACTCACCTTCCTCTCACATTGTCTGGAGTAAACACCGCCTGAAGAACTCCAGACGGCAGTGCCTGTAGGTTCACCGGGCAGCTCATCCGTACTGTGACCGACAAGGAGGTTTAACGTTTCCAGTGGTTGTCAATGTTACAGGCGGAAAACACAACGGTGAATTCAGCTAACGCTGCTAACGATACTCTCCTGCTCGGACAGCATTAGCTCCCTCCGTTAGCTTTGTTAGCTTAGCATACGGCACGAGGCTCGGCTCTCGGACAGTAACTTACTGTTAACAAAGTAGAAGCTTTGTAAGACGACTCTACGTCCCTTTACCCTGAAACTGTCCGTGCAAACTTTACTGCAAACAGTCCACACGCAACAAAAGTTAAACGCTGTTTAATTGTGGCGCTGTTTCTCCAGTCCTCTGGCGGGGCAACTCAACCAGCCAATAGGAAGCTCTGCTGAAACGACTGTGACCAATGGCGTGTAGCCTTACTCCATTCATGTGTTACCAGCGGCAGATCCAAGTGACTGCAGCACCACACCGCCCTCTACAGGGCAGAACATGGACGGACTTTTTTTTTTTTTTTTCCAGCTTGTAGATGAGTTACATTTTTTCTTTATTGAACCAACGTACAAACCATAAGAACAGAGAGTCTTACAATTCACCCTTAAACAAAGTAACATGTTATCTGCTGCAGAAAAAAAATAGAGAAAAAATAGTCCATAAATGTGTGTGTGTGTGTGTGTGTGTGTGTGTGTGTGTGTGTGGTTTGAAATATTCATGTGTGTGCAGGTGGGTCATCATCCTACCAACAAAAAAACCTCTTGGAAAGCAACATGATGAGGAATTATTTATCAGTGTGTTATGCGACACTGAGCCCAGCAGGCAGGCAGACAGGAACCTGCCTCACACAGGAGACACACACACTAACACACGACGCTGCACCTGAGCGGGTCCAGCCCCAACATGAGCCAGCTGCCCGGTCAGCTGCTAACAGCGTCTGAACAGCTTCAGTCACAGTGTGCCTGTGTGAGAGTGACCGCTGTGGTTTGGGAGTTCACAGGAAACAGCTGTTCGTTGTCCCACAGAGTGCAGAGACGAAACGACACAGCAGGACTGTGGGCTGTGACTGCAGGGCACACATGAATCCTCATCCTGCAGGAGGAAGTGACGCTCACTGACGTTCAGGTGTGCGATTATAGCAGTGCTTGTGAGGCCTCTGAGGTCGGCCGCTTCTTAAACTGACTTCTTTAATGCAGGTACCAACAGCTCATACGTCCTGCTTTCATTATCAGAGAGAATGACATTCCTGTTAGCGCCCCTACACTGCTTTCTTTGTATTTATGTATGTTTTATTCTTTTATGAATCACAGTGTGTCTTTTTTATCAACTGTTGACTGATTTATTGACCCTCAGCTGTTTTCAGTGATATCCTGTCAGGTTGAGATGAGAATTTACAAAAGGGAAAAAAGAGAAAAATACATTTTTTACATTTG
>JAPXVT010000023.1:38589634-38600321 GCA_029823135.1 Acanthurus reversus
GTGCAAAGTTGTAGAAATGACTCACAGAAATATGATATTATCTAGCAAACCCACTGCACCCCCATCAAAGCAAGGAAGCAATCATCACAGAAATGAAGAACTGATTAAAAAAAAAACAAAAAACAATGTGTATTTTGTTTTTCCTGCCAACATTTTAGCTGATGATTGCCCCACGCATCGAGCAAAACAATGCCGTCAAACTCATCTCCGTGACTTATCATGACAACCAGCTTTTTTTCCCCCCCAACTGATGTCAAGTGTGCCCTGCAGCTTGTTTACTGCTAGCAAGACATTCAATCTCCCATCAAATCGAACAAAACAAGCTAAGGCATATCTGGCTCATCTCTGCGATTTAGCCACGGTGCCCTACCTTAAGGTTGTTTGCTTAACCTAATGAAGGATGAAAATCACAGATGGGTTGAATGTCTTTCAAAAATCTGAAGGACGGCCACAGAGTCATGACAGGGGCAGTTCAGGGAAATGCATGATCACACACAGGGCTGGTGGTGATACTGGTTTTCTCTCACGGGATGACTCATTTCAGCAGTGACTGGCTGCTTTTTCAGAAAACCAGAGAGAGAAAAAGAACATCGTGGTAATAACACACACTTCGAGCCTGTAAAATCACAAATGTGTTTAAACAAGTGAATATCATCCCACAGGAAGGAAGGTGATTTGATGTCAGCTTTGTATCTGGTAAGTGCCGATGTTTTAGGCAGTGTTATTTTAAGTGTCACCGCTTTTGGGTGAAAAAAACAGTTTTCTTGTCTCCAGACTTGCGACAGATTGCTGATAGGTTTGTGGCCCGAGATGGAAGGAGGTGAATCATACACTTCTCGTTATGTGCACATGTGCTGAATGTGCGTCGCCTTTTTTTGGCCCAAAATTCAACTTAGAAACCTGTTTTTTGTGTGTGTTCATCATAAAACATTCATCAACAGGAAGCAGCAGCCTTTCTGATTTCTGTTTCCAAAAAAATGAGCCAAAACAAGAACTGCCCAACTTGCAGAAGGTCGACCATCAGCTGGAGTGTTTATTGGCCTGCTGCAGTGCAATGCATGCTGGTTATTGTGGGCGTTAAGCTGTTTGAGCAAAAGGGAATATCACAGCTCTCCTGCTCTGTTTTTCTTTTCTGATCGTTCAGCACCAATTTCAAAAATATTTGGATCTTTTTATTGCAGCGACTGCTGAGTTTTGTGTAAAGACCGTCTGTCCAGAAGTGAAATAAAGTTTAAATGCAATGATGTTTTTTTTAAAGAAAGAGTCATAGTATCTAATCCTTGAAACATCTAAAGATAAAGATCCAAAACAGACATAAAACAAGTTTCTGGCAAACAAATCCATCAAGCTACATTTGGTGCCTGATTGAGCCTGAAGATTTGAGAGGAAGGAAGCACATTATTCTCTCGTTATCTGTGTGTTGATGTGATCTTGGTCTGTCCCCCTCAGTGGATTTGCTTCAGATGTTGGAGATGAACATGACTATCGCCTTCCCAGCAGCCCCTTTGCTCACTGTCATCCTGGCCCTCGTTGGTAAGCTTACTTTCTGAAAACTGCCTCAAACTGTTTACACTGTCTGAATCGAATTCCAGTTGATGTCAGACTCAGGATTCAGTTTAAACCCAGAGCATCCAGTGAAACCAGTTAAATCAGGCACAGGATTAACAGACTTAACCTTCTGTGATTGCTCCGGCATCAAATTGAGACCAGACCAGATTGAGTTCAAACTGAGTCTTGCTTTTACTCTAAAGATAATCACGTCCCTAGTCAGGACGTGCAAGTGCCAAGTACAGACTGACAGGTCTCAGGTCAACACAGTCAGGACCAACAAGTCACATGTCGAGATCCCGGTTCAAGAAGTCATGTCAAAAAAGTCTCTTTAACTTAAGTTCTTGGACTAAGGAGATTGTCTGATCCCAAGTCCCAGGCCAAGACAAGTGCTTTGCCAAGACAGACAATCCAAGTTCTGCATCACTGAGCCTAAGTCCTCAGTCAGGATAGACAAGTCTTCATTTAGGTCTCATTTTTTAAGTTCCTGTTTCAAGGTTGTCTTGTCCCAAGTTGAGACAACCATGCTGAAGTTTTGTCTTAGTTTTCACATACAGACCCGGTGGAGACAGCTGAACTTCAGGGTTCAGATGAGTTCTAAACTGAGGAGGCTGAGCCACAAGTGCAGAGTCTTCTTACGATAATGCTTTTTGGTTCGATGGATAGAGAAATAAAATGACTAAGTAAATTGTTGGCACCAGATGACCTCTCTCTTTCATTCTCCAAGTTAAATCTAAAAGAGCTGGTTGTGGGAATTTTTGAGCAGAAAGGAGTCAAATCCAAAGATGATCTGCTGCTGTCACTTCATGCTTAACAGGAATGGAGGCCATAATGTCGGAATTCTTCAATGACACGACAACAGCCTTCTACATCATCCTCATCGTCTGGTTGGCCGATCAGTACGACGCTATCTGCTGCCACACCAACACCAGCAAACGTCACTGGCTGAGGTGAGTCACAAGACCAATGATGGCTCTCACCCTTTGCTCTTTCAAAGCTCCGCCCAGACGCACAGGGAAATATTGAACTGAATGATGAGTTGAAGACGTGAGATTTGGCTGCTGGTTGGGGACATCCAGCTTTCAGATCCTTCACAGGTTTACTGCATTTGCACATACTGGTGGAACCGTTCATGGATTGAGTAGAACAACCCTCGTCATGTTCGGCATAATGCTGAAGGTGTCACTTTATTTTTCCCATTTGAAGGACTTTTTTCTGCCTCCATGCAGGATCCAGCTGTGGCCCAGTGCATCCTGTTTTACACATCCGAAAATCTCCAGCACACTCTGTCCACGTGTTGTGACCTGCATATTAACTTCGCTACAGACACACTGTTACTATGGGAGCAAGTACCAAAGAACTACTTTTCTGGGTGTGGTGACACAGCGGCTGGGTCACAGCGGCTGGGTCACAGCGCTGTGACCAGTCAGACCATACAGTCTGAATGTGGCAGTCACCACATGGTCACAGCATGTAGACGGAGTGTGCTGGAGATTTTCGGATGTGTCTTAGGGGCTTTAGAGGGCGGTAACGTGTATCCCCACTGCCTCCATTGAGCGTGTAAAACTTCCAGCGCGAGGCGGCTGTCTGCCGACCAACTGAAGGCACAGAGAAGAAAAAGGCATCAATGTTCTTGTCTTACAAGGGGATGTGGATGATAGGCTAAACCCCCCCAAAATGTGCAGCTTCCTTTCAGAGGACTTTGAGTTGTTTGTCATCTTAGGAACAAACATCCACTCGGACTCAAGGATGAGCTCATTTGATTTTTCTTGCCAAAGGTCAGAGGTCAAGGTTACTGTGACCTTTGCAAATGTGTTTTGGTCACATGTTGAAGCGTTGTAGTTTCTAAGTGAAGGCGGAAAGTTTCTCACTGAATTGTCAGTGTAGTGATATTGTGATGTCTATGTAACAACTTAATTTTCACTACAAACAACCAACTTCTTACCTTTTTACTCAGTTCCTTCAAAGTATTCACTGCATACAGTTTAATATGAGCGGATGTGAAGTGAAACCACAATAGTTGGTGGAGGAATGAAACCATGATTTAAATTCTTTTTTTTTTATTGATAAATGTAACCAAATACTTTTGTATGTGATGACTCTGTTTGTCCCCGCAGGTAAAAAAAAAAAACAACAGAAAACTTTTAAATGTTCGGAAGTCATCTCTGAATTTACCTCAGAGGGAAAAAAGCCCTTTAGGCTCAAGTTAAAATTCTCTTTAAAATACTCTCTGGGAAGTGAATGGATTCTTTTAAAGGGTCAAAAAAGTACAAGTGATGTAGTTCAAATCCAAAAAAATGTGTGTGTGTGTGTGTGTGTGTGTGGGTGTTTGTTTGTTTCAGGTTCTTCTATCTGTACCATTTTGCCTTCTACGCGTATCACTACCGCTTCAACGGTCAGTACAGCAGTCTGGCTCTGGTCACCTCCTGGCTCTTCATCCAGGTCAGAAGCACCATCATCATCTTCATCATAATGCTCATGACGAGTACCCACAGAAACACACTGCATTCAAATTCAGGATAACTTCTACTAAGATGAGCAAATCCAGCCTCTGCCTGTTCACGTAGTTTATACTCTGACAGTTTTTCTATGAAGTGAAGTTGATCATGTGAGACGAATCAACAGCAAACTAACTTCAGTTCAGCATCTCCAAAATCTTTCAAGGTCACAATGCAACTTTCTACATTCAGCTTTGTTTTTGGAAACAAACGCATGTTCTGTGCAAATATGACACTTATAATAAAGAATGAGGCTTAAGACTCCAGCTCAAGGACACCATCCTGTTTCATCCTGTCACTAACATCCTGCTCTTCCTCTTCTTCTTCTTCTTCTTCTTCTTCTTCAGCACTCCATGATCTACTTCTTCCACCACTATGAGCTTCCTGCCATCCTGCAGCAGATCAGGATCCAGGAGATGCTGCTTCAGAACCAGCAGGCGGGCCAGGCCAACCAGACGGCCCTGCAGGACAACCTCAACAACAACCATAGTGCTGCTGGAGCTGCAGGAGCTGCTGGAGCTGCTGGAGCTGTGGGACCAGGACCTGCCGACACCCCTCAGTCTGACCCACAGCCCACCTCCTCCTCTCCAGCAGCAGCAGCAGCAGCAGCAGCAGCAGGAGGAGGAGGAGGAGGAGGAGGGGACGTGAGGTCAGAGCTGAACTGGGTCGCTCAGACAGCCGCCATCATCACCGAAGCACTATCCACCTCCAACCAGCAGCCAGCCTCTGCTGACTCATCAGGAGGTCAAGGGTCAGCAAGAGCAGCAGAGGTCAGTGTAATGGCTGAGTTCTGGATGGGAGGAGGGGGAGGAGCTGCTGCAGGAGGAGGAGCTGCAGCAGGAGGTGGTGGTGATGGAAGTGAAGATCCACACGTCATTTCAGTAGAAATTAAAACCACATCTGGGGGAACGGATCCTCCGATCAGAGGGCTCCAGGTGGCAGAGGCGGGGCCCTCGGAGGCGGGGCCCTCGGAGGCGGGGCCCTCGGAGGCTGGGCCCTCGGAGGCTGGGCCCTCGGAAGCGGCTGCCCCTCAGACAGACTGCCCCCCCCAACAGAGTCCAGGTACAGACTGGGACTGCAGAGCAGCACAGCAGCAGAGCTCCTCACAGAGCCCGTCCTGAGAGTCCAGGTGCAGTCCGGCTCATCATCTCACCCGTCTGACATGGTGCCTCAGTCTGTCAGCTTATCAGGGGGATTGATTAGTAATTGATTAGTGATCCGCTGATCAGTTGTGTTTTTATTAATTAGTTCAGCATTGTTTCAACCCGAGGGTCGCGACAGGTTCACAAACAGGAAGCAGTTCTGAGAGATTTGTACTTCTCACACTGAATTGTTTGCTTCAGGCCTTCGTCAGCTTCAACTGGTCTTTGATCAGGTTTGATCCGGTTCACTTCAGGAAAGGCAGCATGACGTCAGTCCAAAAGCCAAAGAGATTCACTTTCCTGGGAGAGAAGCTGGAACCAGATGATTTTTGATGAACAAATTATTTACTTTTCAGAGTACAGCTGAGCTGCAAAGTCCTCAGCTGTCTGTGCTACAACTGTCAGCTTGTTTCTGTCTGAGTCCAAAACCGAAAACATCTCGAGTGATGTCTTTAAACGTTTTTAAAAATTCATGAGAAAATTAAAAGTCAGGAAGTGTCATCAGTAAACTGCTGAAATAAAAGACAGTGTGATTTAAATATGAGAATAATGAGACATGGCTGCAGTTTGCAGTTTGTCTGCTTTACGTCTTCAGGAGGAACCAGTGAGAGCTGAGAGCCTCAGACAGGAAGTCCGACGGTACTGAGAGACAGACAAGGTGGTGTTGGTACAAACATCAGATGGATCCTTTAGCTGAGATGGACGTCACTTTAAAGACAGGAAGTGGTTTGGAAAGCAGCAGGAAGTGAGAGCGCGTCACTGATTCCCCACAAACACATTTGGTTACACTTTATTTTGATAGTCCGCCTACAGGTAGTTTATAGAGTGTTTCTAACATTTCAGCATATCGGTTGACATTCAACAATGTAACTGCTTCACCAGTTAACCCTAACCGTCTTTAGTTAACCATTTCATGAACCTTTGTTGAACAATGTTCAAGTAATATTCAACAATCCGTTAACCAGCAAATATGTTTTTGAAATGTTAAAAAATACTCTATAGACAGTCTGTAGGTGGACTACCCAAAAATAGTGTAACCCAAAATTTATGTAAAACCACTGAAACTCTTCTTTTCTGTTGACCCTGACCATCAGTTATTGATGAGTTATTGATCAGTAATCTGTGTCAGTCAGCCCTGATTCTGACAGGCTGAGGCACGAACTCTGAATTGTTTTGGTTTTTGTTTCCATCTGCTTTTATTTTGAAGAAAAACACTCATTAAGAACAGGAAGTGGTCGAACTGATTGAGCCGATGGATTTACACTTCCTGTCAGAATGGATGCCTTATCTAAAATCCTCAGACTGTCTGTGGACACTTCAGATACGCCGGCAGCCGAGCCAGCTGATTGGTTGTGTAATGCAACACTAGCTATATCACACCTCAAGCTCCGCCTCCCAACAGAGGGTGCGGCCTGTCACTGTGACGCAGTCATAAGACTGCAGCAGCATTCAGGTGCTCCTCCTTCAGTGTTGACTCTTTCATTTCCGGACGATTTCACACGAAACATCCAACAGATAAATTCTTGGATGTTCAACATGATGCCGAAACTGCAAACATCACAAATATCAACTGAAACAAAAAACTCTGTTCAAACCGCTCAGCTCACACGTGGCCGTTAACAACCGTCAAACATAGCAGGTCGTGTTGATACAGGCCTCGCTGTTTCTCCTGGAAAATGTCGTCTCATCTTTGATCTAATGGAGATTTTTTGCAACATTTTATTGATGCAGGAAGTTGAATTAAATAATCTATTAGGAATCAGTCAGTGCAAATTGATTATTGCTTTAAAGCTGTCGTCAGTTGTGTCTCTGAGTTAATTTCACTGTTTTTCAGCGGGGACAGTCACATGACCTCTGAGACCACATGCCCCGTACACATCATCAGGCAGGTGACAGAGGCACAGACAGACAGCCGCCTCGTCGTTGTCTTGATTTTCCTTGTTTGTTTTTTTGGTTGTTTTTTTCAGGTCCAGTCTGTGTTGTGAAGAAGGCGGAGCCTGAAGTGTGATATCAGCATCAGACTGTTGGGTTTGTGGGGGGTGGGGGGTCTTCTTCGTGCCTCGCTGCTGGATGACTGTAGCCTCATTAGTCAATCTGAAGCCTGAAACTCATCAAACTGTATTTAACTGTCCAGTAAAACCAGTAAAACCAGTGCACAACAGCCTGTTTGCACGCAAACTGTGTGAATGTCTGAGTTACTTGTGTGTTTAAACCTCAGCTGCTTTTTAACCGAGCTCACTGAAAACAGTCAGAACCGACAAGTTTAAAGATGATGAAAGATTTCCAGAATACAGGTCAAATAATGAACAGGTGATGAACTGCTGAATGCATTCTGTCCTGAGCGGACTCCTGCAGACAGAACTGAGGGCTGAAAGAAAAGAAGCTCAGACTGCGTAGTAAAGAAATGGAACGGTGCCATTCAGAGTGAGTTCTGAAGGAATGAAATGCATTACTGCCATCACAGCCATGCAAAGAAAAACCTGAACTTGAGTGGGACTCGACTGACTTGAGACTTGAGGGTAAGACTGAGGAGACGGTGACTCGTTCATGTTGAATGATAACAGATTGATTAGTGCCAGTTTCATGTGTCAGCCTGCATCATGTGACTTCATATGATGGTTCAGAGAGACAGGAAGAGGAGCTGGGGAGGTTTTTAAGTGTGACAAGCAAATGTATTTAGAAACCACAGCCAGAGTTGGTCCTCATGGGGATTTCCTTCAACAGAAACACATTTCCACTGAAAAAGGAGCGTTTTGTGTCATTTTGGCCTTTGTGCTCCTGTTAGAAGAGCTCATCACGAAAGGCATGATCGCTCATTTTTAATTTACTGGTGGATGAGACTTTTCATCCTGCTTTCAATCAAAGACATAAATAAAACATAAAACCTCCTCTGAGCAGCAAACTAACCACCGGACCAGACTGCAGTCCATTTTCAGTCCAGTCAGTTTGTTTGGAAGGTTTTTAAAACATTGTTTCAGTATTTTGAATCTGGGTGTTGAAGGTTTACAGCTCATGTCAATATTGATCATAGACGGGTTTTTTTCATCAATATGTTTATTGATTTTTAATATAGCAATCAAAATACAAAATGACAAATGACAACGGCAACACAGACCCAAAACAATACCCATGCAGAGCTAAAAAAAAAAGTCATGACAGTGATACAGAAGGAAAAGAAACAGTAGATACAGCGAGAGAACTTAACACTACAAGATCCATCCGAGTCTGAAGCAGTTAGAACCACACATCTGCAGAGTGCAATCATCCAACTCAGGCACGCTTGTTAGATGAGATAGATTATTGTTGTTGATATATCGTATAAATCGTCCCCACACTTTCCGGAACATCTCTTGTTTATCTTTAAGAATAAAGGTGATTTTTTTCATCAGGTAACATAGAGACTTCCTTAAACCATTGAGCAGTGCTTGGTTGGTCCATCTTTTTCCGTGATAGTTCTTTTGCTTGTAATAAACATATTTAAGAAGATTTGTTTTAAACGTGTATTTCCTGTTTGGGTTTGGGCCTCCTGACAAGCCTTGCTCCACTGTTCCAGGTCACAGAGTTGACCTCATTTAACAGTGTCTGTTTTTGCACCTCAGCGGTCCCCACGCAAAATTCCAGTTTCTAAAACCTTTACCAAATATACCAGTGACCTTAAAAAGCAGCAGCAGCTGCTCAAACTGAAACAGGAAGAGACGAGTGTGATGTAGGTGAAAACATCTCATCAACATTTCTAAATCACATCAAGAACGAGGCCGAGCTGCCTGAGCGGTAAGAAACTGACTTCACTCACCGTGCACTCTTTCAGTTTCACAGGCTTTAAGTTTGAAGGGATTTGCTCACACTTCTCACACAGGATACATATTCAAACACAGGTAATACGCTTTTAAATGACTGGAATTTCAGGGATTCATTTTAGATTTATAATATAATTTTCAGAAATATTTACCTCTTAAAAGTCCTTTAATTATGCTGTTGGTCATCAATTCAAAAAATTATGGTCAATGAATAAGATATTTTTGTTCATTGTTGTTCTGTATAATTAAAGTATTTTTTAATAACAAATTTGCTTTGTGTGTCTTGTACATCCAGTCTTAACGTCTTTTTGTGTGTCATAGGAATACTTTGAGTGGTCGGCTTGTTCCTGTGTCTGGTCTTACAGAAGGACTGCTGTGCCAGCCTGTCAGTCAGAACAGAGGGCTAACTAAGTCATGGGGAATGTGTTTAGGCTGCTTGAGGACTTTTCTTTGACCGTTAGGAGGTGTGTGAGTGGTCAGACTGGGAGCAGCAAACCAGAGCCAGTTCAGGGGAATCGGCTCCTGTCTGAGCTGTCTGAGCTTCAGGAGGTGGAACTGTGGAGGGTCCACTGGTGTCTCAGTCAGAACCTCCTGCAAGACTTCCCCCCCATCCCCTCACACTGGCTGCGGTCTGCAGACGCCTACAGCACCGCCAAAACCATGCTGAGGTGTTACCATGAGGAGGGGGCGCTGGCCATGTTGGATGTGGTCCTGACGATGATCAACAGAGACAATCGGGTCTCCCACCTCCACCACACCTCTTACAGACCTAGACCCATTGTGGCTCCAAAACCTGATCCAAACTTTGTAAAAACTCAGCGCAGAAAGCTGATCAGCAGGATACAGAGGCTGGGCATGGTCCTGGATGCCCTGCAGGACAATGGGGTCCTGAACGCCTCAAACAGGGCAGCTATCGAAATCTATGCAGGCCGCAAGGAGAAGAACCGGGCTCTTGTGGACCTGGTCCTGAGAAAGGGAGATGAAATTCAGAAGATGTTCTGCAAGGCCCTCAGCCAATTAGAGCCGTTCTTACTGCAGGAACTGGAACGCGAAGCAATCACGGACAAGGTTGGTAGACCACATTGTAGTTTCATTAAGGTTTAGCCTAAAGACCGTCAGGTTGTGTATGTCGCCTTTTACTTCAGTGTTTGTTTGAACACAGTGGTCATGAGGCTGAGGTCACGTTTCTGATGCATGGTTTCATGAGTATGTCAAAATCCTGATCTATGATGTCATCAGCATGTCTTTCCTCTGCTGCCTGTTTTTACCTCCCAGAATCCCTCAGAGGTGTCTGTCCTCACAGAGACGTTGGAATTTCTAGCCTCAGATGAATGCAAATCTTTTCAGTGGCTGGTCAGTGATCACATGACTGGAGAAACCTTTCCTCCTATTGGTAGAGAACAGCTGCATCATGCAGACAGGCCTATGACACAAAGACTCCTGGAGAAATATTTTGGGCCCAAACAAGCAGAGAGCATCGCCATGAACATCCTACTTAAAACTGTCCCAACACTCAGTACGTCCTTACAAACTGTGCTGAGCTAAACTAACATTGTCCATGTTTCCAGTCTTTTTGCTAAGCTAAGCTAACATTGTCTCCAGGTTTGCAGTCTTTCGCTATCATTGTCCCCATGTTTTCAGTCCTTTTGCTAAGCTAACATTGTCCCTATGTTTCCAGTCTTTTTGCTATCATTGTCCCCAT
>JAPXVT010000024.1:379103-389903 GCA_029823135.1 Acanthurus reversus
AAGGGGCTGTGAGCAGATCCAACTTTCTGCTGAGGTGAAACTGTGGTGAAAAAACTGCGGTCAATGACAGTATCGCCATTTGCTCTTTCCCGTCACCACCTCCGCCACACCATCCTCTTATTGACTTACAGCCACTCCCCTCCCCTGAGGAGGGACAGCACACCATTATAATCATAAACAAATACATTCTATAAATAAACTTAAATGCGGCTCCTACACAGTAAGTGTAGATCAACAAACCTATACTTCTGAAGTGGGGCTGGAGAGTCTTTATGGACAGCTGTGTTGCAGCTGTGCATCTCTGAGGTGGGTCTGTCTGACGGGCCACATGAAGGACAGCAGCCTGTGACTGTCCAGACGTGCTCGCCTAAACACAAGGAGCAAAAACACTTCATGTGTTTTCACTTTTTGCCTATTGTAGTATGGACATTCCCTTCGAAAATAAAATGAATCCACTGGGCCCTTTGGACCTCCGCGGCTGGGAGCCTATGTAAAGATACATGTGGCTCTTTACAGCCAACAACCGAGCAGCAGTAAGTTTTCAGTCTCGACATGGTGCACGCAGATCACTCACTAATGCCAAAAACAACATGACGGTCCTTCGCAAAGATAGTTCTCATGCCGTGGGTGGAGATATTCAGGTAGGGGAGGTATTATGCAAATTTCTAGAAGCTTGTTATGTAACACTATATCAAATGAGTGAACAGCCTGTGAAATCACATGGATTTCGATGGAGGCAGCCGACAACATACTGATTTTGTTGTCTACTCTCACAGTTTGTGGGCCAGGAGGCAAGCCAAATACCCAAATATATGTTCAAAAGCCTTCAAAAATAGATTGAAATGTTTACGTTCTTCTTTTTGGTTGCGAGTGCAATTCCAGCAGATCAAACAGGAATTGATGACTCTGTATGGCCAATATTAAACTCCCAGCACGCTCTCCACTACTTCTACATCTTTTCAGTGACAGAAAAAAGTGATAAAGTGAAAACTATAATTATAACATCTAATTGGAAAATTTCAGTGGAATGAAGTAAATTGCTGGACCCTCATCAAATGGTCAAAAACAAAGCAATTATGGTCTGCAAGCCCCATTCAGCCTGATAATTGCCGTGGGCGTCGGTCTGACAGCAAACAGAACTGGTGTGGGCGGAGCCGGAGGCTTCTCTCCGTGTCCTCTCAGTCAACTTCTCATATTTTGTCCCTTATCTGAAAACCACAGACATCCCCCCCGTCAAAATATGACTTTATTTTGGACTTTATACTCTGAAAAATATTGGTCAGATTTCTAAACTCAAGACTCACCTTCAGATCTTAACATGTAAAAAAGATACCGACCACATGGTTCGATGAAGGGTCACAAGTAAAGGATGTTTGTCATCTGAGTTGGCGTTAAATTTACTTGAGTACTGTACTTAGGTACGTTTTTTAAGTAATGTTTTATTTTGGGGGAAACATATTACTTTCACTCCACTACATCTGAAAGACAAACATCAAACTTTTGACTTCAGTACGTTTTTCATGAAGGTTCTTGTTTCTTGCTGCCTTTGCTTTGAAGTCAGTTCATGAATTTTCTTGAATTTAACAATAACTTTCTCTAATATAATAGAATTTAATATAATAGAATTTAATGTAATAGAATTTAATATAATAGAATTGCACATATTAGTTTCAGTGTACTTGTGTTGTACAGTGCAGATTTGGATTTGCTAACAGCTTGCTTTCTTTGGATTAATTCAATATTTTATTGACATGTTTGCTAATTTAGTAGAATGTTTTATGTCATACAATAACATTTTCCAGCTTGCATTTGATTGCACAGGTATACCTAAAGTACACAAAGTACATAAAGTAATGCTCCAACCCTGCAAACACTGTTTATTTCCATCAGCTGTGAGATGTGTGCCTTTATGCTAACTGGTATTTGGTGTGATTTAACTGTATTCACCCTTCAGTGATGTGCAGAGTGTATAAGTCCGGGTGCTCTTAGAACAGAGCCTCTGCTGCGCTCACAGTGACGTGATCCAGTGCCAGATCTCGGTCTGCTCCGCGATGCTGCTTCTCCCCCTTAAACAATCCAAACTGAGAGTCACTTACAAACTGAGGCTGGTGAGCTCTGCCTTGCTTTGACACCCATAGGTGGCACCTGTGCTTTGTTGATGTGCAGTGACACAGTTCTTGGCGTCTACTATGGTTCCTACTATGTCCTCTTAATTTCTGGAGTGGGTCAGCTGTCTGAGTTGGCAACTGTCGCTGCTGTTGACAAGCTGCCAGTCTCTGGATTTTGTCTAATTGGATGCAGCAACTATGACCATCGAGCGATACAGCTCGTGTGGTTTGACCAGAGCTGTGAGTGTATTTCACGCTCAGTGAAGGTTCGTCTTAACAGGCTGACTCCTGCATTTTCAACCTCGTCCCCTCTGAAATACATTTACTCACACAATTTGCTCATTAACATCAGGAATAATTTCGTTAAACGATGCCATCATCAAGATCTGAGTCATTTTATATTTATAGAACAGGAACTCACCATGTTTTACCATCCAAATTCATATTTCAATTTCTAGTGAAATTTCTCAGTTTCAATTTGCAAATGTGAACATAAAGACGAACATGTTATTGTAACCAGTCAAGCCTTTGACATACAGATACCATGAACAGAGCATCACAACCGTAAATGACCAAAGCAGCTGCCACGTGAGGAGTTACAGGCTGCAGTGAACACGGAGGCCAAAAGCATGTCGAGGCTTCAGACGAGCAGGATGGAGGCATTTTATAGTATAGGGGGGGGCTTTAAGGAGCGGCTTCAATAGATTACAAACCAGGAAACATTTTGGGCAAATGGCAATCTGACTCCACACGAACCACACAAACAATACAGTAAACACAGCATGGAGGGTACACAAGGGCAATGCATGGGAATGACAAAGGGAAAAGAGGTACATTCAATACCCCGCACCTCTTTACTAATATAACTATAACCCTACAAGAATATATAAGTGACACAAACACTTTAAAGTTAGCAGTCTTTCCAGATTAGGTAAGTAAATCTACAACTGGGAGAAATCCCTTATAAACAAAAATATCAATGAAAGTGTTAAATTACTAAGAATAAAAGCAATCTCAAAGAACTATGATTTATCTTCAGATACGAGTAAGAGTTGACGAGCAATGGACCTCGGTCTCATGAGACTCCGCCCTTCACTAACCTTTATGGGTAATCGCTTCCCCGCCCACCAATGTTTGGGTAAGCCTGGCCGCTCAGTTAGGACACACCTACACAACTTGCGTCCAGCACAATATATAAAGCCAAGAAACTGCTAGTTACCATTGTCCCTTCATCGCTGACAAGTTCCATCTGCTTTTTCCACGTATGGAGAGGACTTTTCCATTCCCATCATGCCCCTCTCATGAAGAGATCATGCTAAAGCCGGGGTTGAGCAGCAGAAGGCTCAGTTACTATTCATACTTTTCATATTGTTGTTGTTGTTGTTGTAGTAATTAATATTTATTAATTTTCCAGAATTTTAATTAGCAGTGGGATTGGTCAGTTTTCTGAGGTCACAGCTGTCTGTCTTCAGGCAGATTTGTGTTTTTCTCTGCAGAAACTGAAGGTGTGTTTGCTCTCTGGAGGTTTCCACCGGCAGGTCGACTGACAGCCCTGTGATGCATGTGACCAGACGAGCCTTTCATGTAGGTCAGGCGTTTTCCAGGCATCTCTGCCCACTTTATCCACCTACTGGGACCCTCAGTGAGAAAGCCAGTGCTTGTCTGTCCACCCCAAAGCTTGCAGTGCCCTTTCAAACTAAGGTGACAACAGCCATGCCTAATTGTTTGGAAGGGAGCCGTAATGCAGGCCATCCTTCTGTGGTTGGGTCACTCAGAGGACGCAGGGTCACACTTCTGATCAAAGACACCGTTGTGATGTGAAACAAGTTCAGAAGTCAACAGGAAACAATCCTCCCTCACTTTGTGAGATGCTTCAAGTTTGCAGCTCACCTTTCTTTGCTCTTCAGCTCTGTAGATGTGTCTGACCTTATCATCGTGCTCCTTGTTATTGGTGCAGTTACTTTGATTTCTAGGATTTGATGTTGGGGTGCTGCCATCAACAAAGATATTTGTTGTTATCTGTCTTTGATATCTCAAACCCTAATCTGTGACATTTTCCAGCTCTGTAGATAATTTTGAGGTTTAAGAGAATGTTTTTCATAACTGGGTTTATTCAAATTGGCAAGAATCACATGTGTCAGGGCGGTACCACCAGGTAACAGGTAAAGGAATGCTAACAATGCCACCTGGGGAATTTCACCCCAGGAAATACTGATAGTCAACCTTTGAGTGCTGCTTTGCAAATGATAAGACACACAGGTTTGTAATTGAACAGAGAGAGACGTGTTTTCAAGTGAAACCAAAATATTTTATTGTAATTTATCAAAAACCAAATGAAAAGACTGAGCTGCTGAAAAGACGAAGATAGTAGCAAATTAAAACTATACAACTAATAAGGTCAATTAAAAGGTTCTTTATTGCTACAATCTAATGAAGTGAATTAAAATGTTCTTTCTTACAATGATAGCTAAAGAGGCCCAAATAGAATCTCCAAAATGATGTGATCCTTTAAAATGTACAGCTGACAGTCCCCAAAATAAACTAATAACAGCCGACTGAGGCCTGTTGTGGGGAGGCAGACTACACTGAGGTGTGTCCGGGGTGCAACACAGCAGTCCTCACAGCAAACACGGTGCAGTCTACACGGTGTCCCAGTGCTCTTCGGTGCAGGGACCTCACCATGGCCTAGCCCCCAACAATGTGGCTCTCAGCTGCTCTGAAACTCAAAAGATAAAGGGTTACAAAACAACTAAACAGTAAACATAAACAACAACCCAGTTGGTTAACAAAAGGCAACTAGTAAATGGCTTCTCAAAACAAACAATGAGGCAAACAATTTACCAATTAACTCAACAAGTTACTCTCAACAGAATAAACCAATTAAAGGCCAAACAGGTAGTCAAATATGGGAGATGAAATGACTAAACAAAAGTCTATAAAGGAAAAAATAACAAAAAGGCTAAAGAGTAAACAATACTAAAAGGGCAAAACAGGCAAAAAGGGGCAAAAACTGCAGCAGTTAGCACTGAATCAGGAACCTACAATAAAACAAACAAATTAAAGGGTTAATACTGCTGCAGACTTAACATGATAATTTGGGCACTGTCGAGCCACCCTACTTTCACCACCTCAGGTCGGGGGATATGACAAGGGACCAAGTCAGTGGGATGGCCCGGGGCTTCAGTGTCCAGGGGAACCCACAGTACATGTGGAAAAAAGCTAACACAAAGAAAATGAGCTAACACACCGCGTGGAAGGAAAGCGAGCCAAAAAGACGCAACATTTGACGTATTTATTTATGCCCACATATGCGCCTCAACAAACACAACCAGCAGCCAGCAGTGTCAGACGGCAAAGAGGTTTGTGTAAGCCAAGCAGGAAGCTCACACGGCCTCGCCGTACCTGGGGCTGGCTCAGGAGGAGTCAGGCCACGAGCTGCGTTCACAAACACTGAACACACACTGTCAGGTTAGGCTGACCAATAATGCAGTATGCATGAAAAGAGTGGTACCCACTACACACACATAAAAAAGTTACACACTTACACTCACCCCCCTGTTCTCAGTTTATTGTTGTTGTTGTTGTTGTTGTTGTTGTTGTTGTTGTAGTTATGGAGAAGTTGCAGCCACAACAGCAGGAGCACACACACACACAGCAGCCTGTCCAGCATCAGTACTAGAGAAGATGTTGCAGACGTGGTTATTAGAGCATCAATCCTTTTTCCAGACATGTCAAATGAAATGCAGTAAACTTATTACACACGTTTACATTAGAGAAATACAGACCTGGACAAAGTACCAGCTAAAGTCAGTACTTCAGTGCTGCTCTGCAGCCTCGTGGCTTGTGTGAAGGGGAGACTCAGTGTACACAGTGTCGGCGCCGCGAGGACCCAGGAAGTGAACCTGGAGTGAGATCAGGATCCGGTCTGCAGATTTATATGCAGACATTAATGTGTGTGTGTGTGTGTGTGTGTGTGTGTGTGTTTGCAGCTCTTTGGGTTGTGTTGATGTGTTCTTATAGAGGCTACTTCTGCTCTGCTCCGCCTGAGCTTTTTTTTGACCCTGTCAGCAGAATCTCATGTGTTCTCATGCTGCTTTCTGTGTGTTGTGTTTGAAAATACAGATTTTAAAATGTTGGCAGGTTTCTGAGTTGTCTAAACTGATTCCCACTGAGGATATAGTTTTTATGTGAACAGGCGACTCCTTACGTTTTGGATAGAGCAGAACAGATTCAGCTCTGTCAAAAAAAGGTGCAACAGAATCTAATGAAGTCATTCTAATAGCACAAACTGTTGCCATTCTGAAGAAATAAATCATAATCATCCTAATAAAACAATGGAGGTTTTTCAGCCCCAAAGTTTCAGAATATTCCTTCCAAAGTCTTTTTATACAGTATGTTTTTGTTTGTTTGTTTGTTTGATTGATTGATCATTTTTGCACCACTTCCAAAATTTTGGGTCTCCAGTTTTTATTGGCTATTGACTTAAAATAAGCAAAAATGAAATAATTTCAATTCATGTAAATCAGTCAATCAATTCAATTTCAGTCCTTTTCAAGAGCAGCCTCAAGGCAGCTGAAATATTATTAAAAGAATAAAACAAAAAAGATGATTACAACCGTTATCCAGCAAACAGTTACAAGTTTAAATGCAACATAAACATGAAAAATGAAAAAAAAAAATTAAAAATGTCAATTGAGAAACATGATACAATAAATAAATAGAAATTTAGAGGTAATTTCACTGAACAGGATTTTCTCAAAAATCTTTTAAAAACAGATTTCGATTCACCCAAAGTAATCAAATCTGGTAGTTTGCAGTACTTCTATATGACGTTCCAGAACGTTCCAGAACATTTTGAACATCGTTTTGTTCTGTTCTGATGACCAATGAAGCTTCACAGATAGAACTGTGGTCAGCTTTTAAAAAGCTTCACTAACAAGGAGCTTTGAGCAGATAAACAACTTTACATGTGTGTTTAATTTGCAAGACAAATGACAGAATTTTGTAGCATGCAGGTCATGATCTGGATTCATTGGTGGGTTTGGGTCAGGATGTAGTAGAAGGTTATGGTCTTAGAGGTTTATGGATTTTGTGGTGGGTTCTGGTCTGGATTCAGTGTCGGGTTCTGGTCTGGATGTAGTCGTGGGTAGTTATCTGGACTGAGGAACAGGTTATGGTCTGGGTGTTTTGGCAGGTAATGGTTCTGATTGAGTGGTGAGTTATGGTCTGGATATACTGACAAGGTATGGTCTGGATTTAGTGATAAATTATTGGTCTGGTTTTATTGACAGGTTATCGTCTGGATGTAACTGACTGTCGTAAAAGAGAGTCAGCTTAGTGAGCGACAAGTGCTGCCCGCAGCAGCAGCAGCAGCAGCAGCAGCAGCAGCATCCTATAACTTACTGACTGCTGGTACTTAATATATAATGCAATATTCTACACTGTGCCATTTGTCATTTGAAGCGAGACACAGATTATGGCTCAGGGCAGTGCATCTGTCCTAGAGGCTGCTGGGAAATGGACTAAAAGCTCCTCCAGCTGAGCTGAGCCAATCACATGCTGAACCCTAGATCACCCTCACTCCTCCTCTTAAGCACTCTAGCCTCTCTTTCACACACACACACACACACACACACACTTCTTCTCTGCCTTTCACTCACACACCCCCCTCTCTCGCACTTTTAGCAGGCTTTCTCGCCATTGTTCTTCTCTCTCATTCACGCACAGAGAGAGAGAGAGCAAACTGTTCCCTGCTGCTTTAGCCGTCTACATGGGAGTTAGCCATTTAATTTCTTGTAGCACAGCAGCCGAGTGCAGCGAGCGGCAGCAGTGCCTGCCTGTCTCAAAGCTCACTTCCCCACTGGTCTCTGTAACATCTCCTCTCTGCGGGCAGTCGAAGCCTGGTGGGAGTCTAAATGAACCATATTGACATCACACTGAGGGCAGTCTAGTTACTTTGACAAATCTTCCCTGGCATTTATCAATCAAATTGTCCTCAGTAAAGTGAAGGAGCTCTGAGCCCAGGCAGAGCCTGCGAGGCAGAGGCGCAGCGTTTGGAGAGGCTAAAAATGGGATTCAGGTTGTGCCTGCCGTCACCACCACTCCCTTCTCGAACAATTTATGCACACGTGCCACAAATTAAAATGAGGGGGAGGTTAGGGAATTGTCAGCCTTCAAATGGCTGACATAAGTTACAAGCAAAATTTTAATTAGCCAGGAGGAGTGGGGTAATAATTCAGAGGGGCCCCGTTCTGTCAGGGGGCTTGTCCACATTATGTTTCTCTTTTCAGCAGGCATCTGGAGACTCCAGCGGGGCCCCGAACAAGGTCTACTGAGGATACAACTACTTGTGACACACAATGAAATGTAGGGACCTCCTTCGCATTAACACCCTCGACTAAAGTGATATTCATACTGAGGACGCTCGTCTGGGGGACTTCACTGCATGTTAACCATCATTAAACATGTTGTCCATTATTGTCAAACGCATCGCTTTTTGTTTAAGTATTTTCTATGCATGTTGTTTTACCCACCAGGTACATTTATGTATTTTCATTTCCTTGAAATATTTAAATGCTGTCATTAACACCTCAGTATGGCCTCACTGTGGTTAAACGTAGAACTTCCTGCAAATTCCTCAGTGAACTCGATCTCCAGTCTGCAGTTATGATTTCACCAGTTGCATATTTATGATTTTTTTTTTAAACTCTGTCAATATTTCAAGGAAACAGTTAACAGTGAACTAAAAAAATGTGAGCAGTCCTCGGTTCAGTATCCAGTTGGGTTTCTTCAGTTTGTTTTTTCTGTGCTGATAAAGCGTGTCCTCTGATCTGAGCAACCTGCTCTTCTAATTTGCTGCAGCTCATCACAACAAAGCCCGTCTGTGTCATTGAGCATTTCACAGAGTCTGTGTCACACCACACAAAGTGATCAGAATCATTAATATTTCACAGCTCGAAACGCCTTCCCAACTGTTATCCAATCTCAGCCCGTGTTCCACATTGCACTTTATGTTGCCATTATTTATTTACGGATAAAGTCGGTGGCAGGGTAAACACCCTGCTGCTGAGGCTGGACATGAGGGCTGCTGCTGCTGGGGTGGGGCTGGCTGGTGTGGTGGGGGGCAGAGGGGTATTCGAGATCCGCCCTCGGCCCTCCCTCGCTGCCAGCTATTTGGAGTGGGAGTGGGGGTGTGTGAGGGAGGAGTCTAAATGTAATATTCAGTGAAGCACAAATGTTGTTTTATGTCTCTCTGAATGTGTGCGGTGTTACAGTGTCACAGTGGAAACACGGCTGTAAGGTGTTTTTGCATTTTTCAGCAGTTTAAATCACTTATACCAGACATGACTCCCTAACATCTTCAAACGCAGTGCAGAGGATCGCTGAACGCTTGAATTCTCTCAAAGTTCTATAAAACTATGCAGCAAAACTGGTCCTTTGACATTTCTCACCAAACCATCAGGATGCATTTTTATTTGTCAGCTCTGTCCAGAAAGCAAAAGACCTTTACAAGAATGAGTCCTGTCTGCCTCCTTTGTGGTTCAGACACACAAACAAGACGAAGAGAAGTTTGTTGTCAAACATCATGAGGATGAACCGTGTTAGTTCATTTTCTCAAATATTTTAGTTAATTGATATCATGTATTTCCACACATTTCGTCCAGTTCCCATTTGTTCAAGGACTGGTATTGTTTATTTTTTGTCAGATTTACATAAAGCAGCTTAAAGCACAAACTGCTTTGAAAAGTCTCAGCTAAATTATGAGTTTGCTCTTGAAAAATCTGTACAAGCTCTTCTGTGAGAAAAACAAACTCAGATGACACAAAATAAGAAAGATGGACATGAATGCAAATTAACTTGTTATGCTTCACAAGAAATGTATCAACGTCCCATCAACAGACATAGATAGATGGATATGATGTGTTTCTAAAACTTGACATGATTATTTCTTTAATAATTACCATAAAGGAAAAGAATGAAATTCAGGCTGTAAAAGTACACACCAAAGAGTAGAACCAGAATATTTCTTCATTTTCCTTTTCTGAGTTTTTGTGTTGCTCTTTTCTGCCAGAGAAACAAAACAAGCCTCCCACTTACACACACCCACATTAAATACATGCCTTGATTTTTTAGCTGTCATTAAAACTGCAGGTGTAAATGATGACGTTGATATTTAAAGGACCTTAGTCCTGCATTTTCTCACAGCAATATGTTAATTACTACAAAGCTTTATTTTCATCAATAATCCAGGACCTTCGTCACAGTAGATGTGCTTTAAAAAAGAATTTGCCCTCCTGCAGGATTATTATTATTACTATTATTATTGAATGAATGAATAATTGATTTTATTTACGTGTCATGCCACAGAGTGACCCATCCCACACACAATTAAATGACACCAATGTAACATAAAAAAGACATTTCACCTCCAGCTTCTGGTTCAGTGTCCATAAGTAACATATTCAGTTTTGCAAATAAAAGAAAAAAACAAACAGTGTTTGCAATGTGATTCTGTGTCTTATAAATTGTCTAACAATAGAGCTGACATCTCATACATAAAACGACACTCCAGTCAGCGCCCACAGAAATAAGAACAAAAAGAAATACTACATCACACCTGCACAACACCATCTTTCATTTAGCCCATGTTTGTCCTGTTGTATCTGCAAATAAATATATTTCATGTTCAAAC
>JAPXVT010000024.1:392182-402644 GCA_029823135.1 Acanthurus reversus
TTGGTTTGTTTGTGTTTGTCTTTCTGTTTTGTCACATTATATAAACACAAATTAGCCCATTTAATTCCAAATAAATCAGCGACTTTAGTTCAGGTTTTAAACAATATTGCTCCATAAATGAAGGTTCATGTGAGCTGCATCTCCATAAATTTCCCTGATGGACTAATCCCTGTGAGACAAAGGACAACACGTTGCTGCCTTTCATCCAGAGCTCCTGATTTTCATATAAAAGTCTTTTTGAAAGGCACTCAGTGACTTGGCAGACGATACACTGCTAGTCATGAGCTAGGCTGACTACTGATAATCATTTATGGCTTTATTTTAGAACAGCACCAGGAAAACAATAAAATATTCATCATCAGAAAACAAATAGGAGAGAGAATGATGCACTTAGAGGATGCACTGAGAGAAGAATTGCACTTCCCATGATGCTCAGCTCCGCTGCGGCAACGCGTCCATGTTATCTGATGAATGTCTTGCTGCTTCTCTCACACACCGTCTCACTCTCACAGGTAATTTACAGTTGTCAAACACACGCAGGAAGAAAAAGCTGGCTGCTTCATTCGTACATGTGACTTCATCGTGCATGATTTGACCATCAGAGTCGCAGACGACGGGGACAGAGTCCAAGGACGGCTGAAGTTCAAACTGAGGACATTCATCTTGTGTGAGGCAGGTATGAGCGACGGCTAACTGAAGAAATACATTTGAAAATTCATAAAGTAAATGTATTTAAAAAAACAAGCTGGCCTTTAAACATCTTTCAGTCCCTTCAGTCATACAGCGGGCTTGATATTTAGTCACTCAATAGATGAGTTAGAGTCTCTTTGACAAAAATGTCTTTTCTCGGACTTTTCAGACAAAAGAGAACTGACAAAAACTGAAAAAAACCAAAGCATTAAAAAAATTTGATCTTTATTTTACTGAATATATTGTTTTGCTCAGTGACAGTTTTAGATTCAGATTAAACTCATTTCTCATCATTTTGCTGCTGACAAAAACCAAAAAACAGGAAAACAATGTGAAGGATGTAATTTGAATGGAACAAAGGGGAGCAGCTGCATGTGGCCGGAAGCTGCAGTCAGTGGTGTAGTTCAGGTATAGGCAGGTGTAGGCAGGTATGCACAGGTATGCATCATGTCTTGGCCACCTGGGTGAAAGACAGGCTCACCTGTCCTGTTTGTTTACCACAAATAATAACTCAACAAACTGTGGCCTTTCTGTCTGATTAATGAAAACCACTCAAACAAAAATCTGCTTTCAGAATTACAAACGACTTCATGATGCTACATCTGTGCTGTTAGCTAGCAGCTCAGCTAACAGTAGCCCAACTGTCAAATTCAGTTCTGAAAAATTTCTTTTAAAAATTGTCTGTTATTCTGAAAGTTTGTTAAAAAATAAACTCATTTCTGACTGAAACACCATGTTTGCCTCATCTTGAATATGTATCTTACACTCATTCATTACCAACGTGTATTAACAGTAATATTTGCAGACTTTCCCCTGGCAGATAATAATAATTTTATTATGGTGGCACTCTGGCCTACACTATCTGCTGCAAATCAGCTGTTCCAAGACGCTGTTAACAAAAGAAACTAGTGGCCTAATGACTGTTTGCAAGTTCTTTTTTTATGTGTGAAACGATTCGCTCAGAATGTGTGCTCATGCAGTCGTCTCAGCCTCTAGTTTGACTGTGGGCCAGTATTGATGTAAGATCTGCTCCTCTGTTGTGGCTGATGGTGATGTCATAACGATCCTTCTTACTCCCTGATGTCAAGCAGCAGAGCTTAAGTGTCAGTGTGCAAATATGGCGACTACCGTCCCATTTTTTGGATGAACTAAATATACAAGAGTAGTCTGATGTGACAAAACAACAAGTCCTCTGTCATCAATACTTGGGATGCACAATTCGATACTGGTATCAGATATCGGCCCCGATATTAACTAAGTAGCTGCAGTAGATCGGGTATCGGTGACAATGAGTCCAATCCATAGAGCCGATCTATTCTCTTTGATTCTACACATGTGGTGCACATTACAGCATGCTACGCACACGATGCATGCTGCCGCAGGCCACTCAGCCCGTGCAGCAGCAGCGAGTAGCTGAAAACACGGTGACATTTTTAAAAGATGACGAGAGGAAGGCGATCTGACCAGCAGGACATTGGCGGCAGATTAGTTTTAAAGCGAAACACAAAAAGCACCTACTGAACAACATGTCCGATGCTAACAGAGAACTTGATAACTTGAAATGAGGAAGCTTAGCCGTTCAGCTAGCATTATGCTAGCAGCTCTGTTGTTGTTCCGTTACTTTCACAGACGGTATTAAAAAAATACTCCCAGACAGATTTAAAATTATCTGCTGTAACAAATGCTGAACATGACCACTGATCAGCTCCATAAATGGCTGCTGAAAACACTTAAGCTACTAAACATGCTGCATTTCCTGTGACCCTCCTTCAAAATAAAAAAGTCCGCTTTTAAAGTGAAGCTGCAGCTGTAGGATGTGGTCAATGCGCATTAGCAGTAATTTAACACAAGGACTTCACATTTAGATTACATTTTCCTAATTTAAAGTTTTTTTAATTGCTGTTCAACTGTATAAAGTGTTCTATTTTAACTTGTTTATTTTACTAAATTATGATAGCACCCGAAGTTTCCTTAAAATTAAAGAAAGTTCTCTGTATGTGTTTGTTCATGTGTCATTAAGGCTTTAACCTGAGCCAGGACATAAAACAGTGAGAGTTACAATATCACATGCATACAGGGTTAGTGGTGTACAGCCATAAAAATACAAATATTTATTGATATTCTTATTGGATGAGTATTGAAACTGAAAAGGGTGGGATGGGTGCATCTCTATTAAAGCACTTTAGGGAACTAAGAATTATTCAACCATGCAGAGGTCAAATACAAAGCAACCCCCCCCCCCCATTTTCTCCCATGTAGGCCACACCTACAGATGGATCAGGGCTTATATTACATTTTACACCAAATCTTGTACCTGTGTTGTGTCGTCTGGTCTTGTTTCCTGTTCTTGTGTTGGTTGTTTTTGTCTCCTTTCCCAGCTGGAGATGTTTTTTTCTTTCTTTCACCTCTCAGTTTATTTTGTGAAGTTATGTTTCAGCATCCTGAAGTATAAATGGAAACAACTTCATCAAAAATCACAAATTATTTTTTATTTCCTTTAATTGTTGTTGGTGAAAAATCTTCTTTTGGATTTAACCAAAATTTTCTTTGGTGTTAAATAAATTTAAACAAATTTTTCCAAAAGTCGGTTCTCCTCATTGTAACCACTAAGCTGTTTATGACTTGGTGAAACACAGACAGAGTGAGAGGAAGCCGTGATAAGGACAGAGTCTGATGAAACATTAACCTGTGATGAGCAGAGAAGAACACGGCTGTAAAAAGAGAGAGGATCTGATTATGTATTCTCTGGGGATGCTAGATGAGTGTGTGTGTGTGTGTGTGTGTGTTTTTGGGGGGGGTGTCCTGGTTAACTAGATTGGGGTAACACAGGGGAGCGAGGGGGGAGCAGTCCAGCTGGAAACGAAACAGATATGTGGTCACAAAATAACAGCCTCCACCCAGAAAAAAAGCCCTTCAGCTGGTGCCACCGTGAGCCCTGAACCCTGACTTGACCTTGTCTATAAAGGCTGCTCTCTGTGACTCCGCCTCGCTCTCTCACCCCTCCCCCTTCATTTCCCTCCCGCTGTCGCTCAGCTTCCCTGCGCGACTCGCTCTCAGAGAGTCAAACAGCACTTGAGGGCAGCGCAGAGACGAGCAGAGAGAAGGGGAGGTACAAATGTTACTGTACTTGCTGTTGCGGAAACGATTTGAAAATGAATAATGCTTTTTCAGTTCCCTGAGGCACTTAAGTCTTCCACACTTTCTCTCTTCCTCTCAGCCTCTCGTCATTTGTTAGGGAAGTGTGGGGTGAGGCTGAATTAGCATAAAGGAACAACAACAGCAGCCTCTGAAAGAGCTAACCGGTGGGTGGATAAAGTATGTTACTGAATGGGGTTCTGTTGTAAATGATGGGTTGGGGTGGGACCTCATCCCCATCTGGTCTTTTTAAAGAATACCTTGTGGTAATTACCCCCCAGACGGCATTGTGGTGCGCCCGGGCCGTCCGGCCAGGTGCCTGCAAGCCCCGCTGCGTCCGGCCATTCACCAGCACTGCACGCTGCCCCTTCAAAAATGAACCCAAGGTCACCACCTGATTTTTTCAGACTCCATTTACAGGATTTTTAAAGAAACAAACCTGATGCAGCATGCAGCCTAATCCCCACAGCGCCACAGCCCACATTCTTCTTTCTGAAGAGTGGAATGTGTCGGGGAAGATTTTGATATTAAATCTGTTTCTGACCACAAATCCGTTCAAACTGGAAGCACAGAGAACAGAGTGTGTGTGAAACCACCATGTAAACAGCTCTCTGTCCTCTGAGCCTTGGAGAGCTCGTCTGTGGGACTGAACTCACTCCACAGCGCCTGCTCACGACCCTTGACCCCCGTCACACACTCTGATAAAACTCTTGAGTGGATTCCTCTGATCCCGTTTTTTTCTTTTAAGGTGCTTGTGGACTGAACAAGGAATTGATTTTACATTCTGTCTATACAAATGCTCTGTGCTGTGTGCTGTCCTTTAAAAAGACCCAAATGTAAACTTCAGCTGGAAGCTGAGAGCAGCTTGTCACGGGTTCGCAGAATCCATTTTGTCTGATTAAACAAAAACAGAATCAGAGACAAAAAATGTTGGAATCAGATTTTTAGGATTTTCTTTCTGCTTCATTGAATTTTGACGGCTCTCTGAACCTTCATCTCTCCCAGCCTTTCCTTGAAGAGCACCTGGTTTCATTTCACAATTTTTTTATTTATCCATATTGTGATGGACCCACTTTTTCTCTGAGAACATCTCACTGTCTGGGCTCAGCTTTGTCCTTGTCGCAGACATAACCGTTAATTCAACACAAAATGCAAATGAAAGCCAACATGTGATCGCCTCCATGTTTACAACATGAAACAAAACTGGGAAACACTGCAAGGACACAAAGTCATCACAGCACATGTGCAGCGCCAGCTGTGATGACGAGCTGGTCACTTCAGTCAGGTGTGTTGGGAGGGAAACACAGGCTGCTGACCTCATCAGAAGGTCGCAGGTTCCATCCCCAGCAGTCTGCACGTCAGAGTGTCCTCGGCCAACAAACTGATGTGTGTGTGTGTGTGTGTGTGCATGTGTGTGTGTGTGTGTGAGCTCCTGATGAGCAGGCTGGCATGCTTTAGAGAAACCACCTGCCGTTAGAGTGTGAATGTGTGTGAATGTGTGTGTGAACGTCTGAATGCTGTCATGAAGGGCTGTTGAAGTTCTAGAAAAGCTCTTTTTTCACGCTGCATTTAACAGAACAGGAGTCCACAACACGACACTTGAGTCGGGGTTCAAACTCACAACCTAAGACACAAAGATTTGACCTCACTGAGCTTCCGTCCAAAGTCAGAAGCCATAAATAGCTTCAAACTCTCAACAATACATCCTGAAGGATGCATGTCAAACCTGTAACGTCAGCACAGACTCACAGCCTGTGGAGAGGCATTAGACACACACACACGCACACACACACACACACACACACAGGAACACATTATTATTCTTGAAGTTCGGTGCCACTTTATAAAAAAATCACCTGTTTGTTGAAATGATCAGTTTGTCCGCCGAGCGTCTTCATCAGTGCAGACCAGAGTTTTGGTCCTTGGATGGGTGATCCGGGTTTGTGATGAGCCGTGCTGCCAGGAAACAAAAGCTGCTTGACCTTTGACCTCTGACACATGTAGGAGGTCCCTGAGGCCCTCATCAGCCTTTCAGCTTTATTCACGACACAAATGAGAGCAAATAAAGAGCAGCCGAGGAGAACTGAACTGAGCTGCAGCAGGAAAAAGATTTATCTTCAGAGCACAGAGAGGCCCAGGCACCACTGCTTTATTCACACACATCATTGCAAGTGTGTGTGTGTGTGTGTGTGTGTGTGCTGTTTTACAGAGGTGCTGATTCAGCTTTATGACGGTTTTGAAGGAACCAGTTTGAGCTGCTCTGTGTTCCTCAGAGTGCTCTTCCTGTTCTTCAGCCTGCTCGTACTGATGTGAGTGGAAGCTGTTCGCTCTGGTTGAAATGAATCTGTTCTGATTAAGGCTTTTTTTTTTCTCTCGGGTGGTTCCTGGATAACTTCCAGTGGAGGTGTGTTTAGCCAACATGTCCAGCTTGGTGTGGAGACCCTGCAGATGGTCTGCAGGCTGGATTATGAACCTCTGGGCCACTTTGCTTCGATCAGGGCTGGGCATCATTTTCCTCCACAGGGCCACACTGACTTAGAAAAGCAAGTGGAGGGCCACACGTCCTGCAGTAGAAACGAAAGATGAAATAAATAGTACTGAATTAAGTTTAAAGTAGCCGACAGAATTTGGTCGACATTTTACAAAAGGCCTTTTTTTTTTTTTAGCCCAGAAGGCACGGGGCCTTTAAAAAACAACAACAACAAAAAACAAGAACTTTCTGCACTGCTGCATGTGTTACTGATGAAACACGACTCGCTCCAACACTGGCATGATGTTATAAATATGAACCCACGGCTGACTGTTCCATAATTACCATGACTTCATTTTTACCGTTAGGTAACAAAGCTGCATCAGCACATTGAGAAAATATTAATATTCACAGACACTAGTTCACATTCATGGATGGACAGACTGATGGACAGATGGACAGACGGATGGATGGACAGGTGGATGGATGGATGGATGGATGGACGGACGGACAGACGGATGGACGGACGGATGGACAGATAGATGGACGGATGCATGGACGGACAGACAGTTGGACGGACGGATGGATGGTTGTTTGCTGGGCAGCGCGGCTGTCCACAGACAGTGTCCGGTCCACAGGCAGCCTCGTGGGACACTGCTGGTTGTTTATCAGAGCAGACGAGTTCACAGAGGTGGAGAGCTGCGAGTGGAAGCTGTCGTTCATCTGTTGTGACAAAGTACGGCCACCAAACACTGTCTGTGTCTTCCTGTTTGTCTTGACAAATATCTGATCGAGAGGTATTCATTTCATGGCCGATGTGGCAAAATGTGCGTCTGTGATTGAATCCCCACACGCTCAGCGTGGTCGGTGAAAGGTCACAACGGACAGACAATTATTTTGGGATTGATTTGAATTACAGCTGAAAGTTCCAGCTTGTTACCTTTTAATCCATTTATTAAATTAAACAGAGCTGACAAACTGGACCACAGATATTTTTTACATCTTTACCTGTTTTTTCTTACAACTTGAATGATTTCTCTTTGACTAACATTCTTTTGCAGTATCTCATGATGAGAAAACTGTTGCAAGATGCTGCCAGCACACAAACAAACAAATAAATAAATAGTGCTAACAGTCACAGCTGCATGTTGAGCTCAGTGATCAGAGAACTTAGGAATAACGAAGTTTTGTATTGACATGTTCTTCCCTTGTTTGAATAACCGTGCAGTCAGACAACACTGTTGAGACTTCAGCAGGAAAATGAAGCTGAAACACTGAACACGCGTGTTGCTGGCGTGTATTTGGGGATCCGGGCCCGGCTGCAGGAGTGAGCGCGGTGCTGAGCAGCAGACAGCCTGACAGAGCGAGTTAGTGACCTGCTGCAGACGGCCCTCTGCGGGTGCTACTGGTGATTATTAAATATTGACAACTGAGGGACATTCCTCCAGGGACAAAGGAGCTGAGCAGCAGGAGGGACAGCGGGAGGATCTTGTAGTCGTAAATGTGTCAGGAAGAGCAATGTGTGTGTAACTGGTTCAGCTGAAGGCATCATTAGTTTTGAAACTTATCTCAGAACATCAGTTCCAACGTTGCTCTTTACTCAAGGACGGAGCACGAACTCATTATTTCAGCAGCAACTTTGTTTTGTCTGCATGCAGACCTGACCATGGAGATCAGTGTGGGCCGTTTTTTATTATGTTTCAACATTATTATGCATCAGATCTCTGCATGTTGATTATTACAACATGAGGAAACAAAAAGTTTCGGTGTTTGAAGTGAAATAAACTGCAGGAAGCTGTAATGTGAACATGACTAGCAGTGACGAACGCAGCGTGACGTCATTTCAAACGGAGAAAATATGTGCCTGTATTCAAACAGCGAGCGTTATATTCTATAGATTTGCTTCTACATGAAATGATGATTTGGACTTTGACTCGTAAGCACCAAGCAGCAGGAGTTTGTTCGACATTGTGACACGTGTCCCGGCGTTCTGTGAAATACATTTTGGTCACAGTGACGATCAGAGTCATGTTTTGCTCTTTGCTGCATTGTATCATATCACCATGCAAAATAAAAGGCGGAGGCCCTTTTGTCTGCACACCATAACCTGCATGATTGATTCGTCAGAGTGTTAATTCACACTGAAACATTTTGCAACAACAGCTCCGGCTTCTCTAATAAAGTGCTATTTATCATACGGAGCAAAATTATGCATGCAGCACACTTAAAATGTGCAATTAGAGCCTGTTGGGATCTGGAAAGGTTGTGTTTGTTACATAGGCGCAGTGTAATTAATGTTGCTTTAAATGAAGACCGGACACATTTCTGTAAGAACATTTTATTTTAAAAATAATGATTTACATCAGACAGAGTTAATAAAGACACAGATGGATGGATTTGTTCAGATTCCTCGGACTCTGCTGCTGGAGCCACTTCTGATCATTCTGGCATCCTCAGAAATCAGCACGAAGCACAACAACTTTTAATTCATGTTGAGAAAAACCTGCTGGGGTTTTGTGTGTGTGGTTTTTTTTTTTTTTTTGGTTCCAGCTGGGAGCCTATGTTTGAGGCTGTAAATCAATTTATTTTTGGGTGTGAATGCTTCATTTGGCTCTCTTTTGATTTATTACAGAATTTAACTTCAGATCAGAATAGGAAGTCGCCAAAACCTTGAAAACTAAAATAATAATAATAATAGTAATTTTAAAAAAATCTCTTAATTTTGCAGTTATCAAGTGCAAAAATGAAAAAAGTATATTTTGTTTTTGCTCCTTCTTTCTTTTTGCCAGCTGAGCGGCAGCAGCAGCAGCAGCGGTCGGTCATAATTCATGTTGTAGGAAGGGGTGAAATCCTGATTACACACTGACTGTCAGCCATTTTAACCTTTGATCTCCAGCCCGTCGCAGAGCGGTTTGTAGGAAACACACACAGGAGCTTGAACCCTGGATAGAAGTCACACACGGGGAAGTAAAAGGACAAAAACAAAGAGACATGCTGTTCACTGGTCTTTATTGATTCTGGTTGGGTGTTGAAAAGGTCTTTGGTCATGCCCTAACCAAAGGATACTAATTTGCTCGATCAAGTCTGTCAGAATATCGACTGGGAGGAGGCTGAGCGCCCGCCTTTGTGTTGGCTTCAGCGGGGAGCTGGTCTGTGAAACAGGATTACTAGAGGTCAGGCAGCCAGTGAAAGGATTTCCATCACTTTCATGGGGCTGATACAAAGAGGCGGGCCACGGAAGACGTGATTGAGATGTTGAGGACTGAAGGGGTGGGAAAGCTCCGGCACCGCCTCACCCCGACCCGCATGCAGATTTGCTGCTGGTTAATCTGTGTGTTCACGGCTGCAGACAGCCAGGACGGGGGGGTTGTTTTCAGCCACAAAAGGACACAATTTTATTTCTTTACGACACAAAACGTCATAAACTGATGCAGCCTCAAGTCTCTGTGCACTCAGAACCTGCGTACAGTCCAAATGTACCAATAAAGTTGGCGATTCAAATCTCAGCAAAGTGATGGAGCAAAATCAAGTAATGGAGACAAAGATGAGCATTGATTTGTCAGTTTAGTCAATGGATCAGTTAGCAAATATCCAAGATATTATGTGCAGATTAACACTCAAATACAACAGATTTATATGTATGAAGTATTTTAAAAAACAGTGCACACTGAATACACAGTTCATTTAGGATTCCTTAAGGCTAAAAGCAGACTTAGCAAACTTTGTGTTTTGCATGTTGCTTCATCGGATTCGCTTTACTTTTGATTATTACCAGGTGTGCGTAGATACTCACATGCTGATAAGCGATCGGGATAACAACTTCACTGCAGCTGCGCCAGTGACAAATGACACAAAAAACAAAATCAATTAATTTAGACACACTAATGGGAAATGATTACTACAAAAACAAAATACAAAATCTGGCTGTACCATCTGTCATATTAGAGGGAGAGTGTGTACAGTAAGAAAACCATGAACAATACATAGCATAAATACTCAGGACATATCACACAAGCCAAATACACACAGACACACCCGTTACAAACTGATGAGACAATCTGTCTTCACAACTTTATTTTTCATTTCATCCTTATTTCCTCGTATCTTTTTGTTAAACTTCTTTGATGTCTTGTTTGTGTGCTCAATAATCAACACTGTCAAATATAT
>JAPXVT010000024.1:1691867-1705509 GCA_029823135.1 Acanthurus reversus
CACAGTCACAGAAAAGAAAAACTTGAGCTAAAAAAAAAGAAGAAGAAAGAAATCTGAAATTAGCACTGAGGCTTGTTGGGGAAACATAGTGACACCAAGAGGTATTGACCAAGTTTCTGTAGATATGTGATGAGCAGGGAATGAGGACGAGGTTAAAAGCAACCGATAATTTTTTTTGAGTGAAACTGGTATCCACAACACTGATTGCTAGTGAAATTTGAACAGTAATTATAAAAAAAGTTGCAGTAAAAATAGTAGTGCAGTAGTTTTAACAATTGTTTTGTTAGCATTCTCTGGCATGGCTCTGTTCTTGTTCTGTAGCACCATTCTGTCCTTAGCCATGGTGACTGTCACTTGTTTATCCAAGAACCCAAATTTCAATCATAAAAGACACTTTAGAAGTAAAACAAACATATTTCCTTTGCCAGCAATATTTTGTCCATGAAAAAAATCACCTGAAGCTGTAAGCTTAAATTCTAGCCTCTATGAAGGAATTTATGAGCTGTGCTAGCTTTAGCACCATCAGCTATGAGAACAATCTTAACAACCAGAGGTCAAAACCAAGAAGGCTACAGGCAGTAATTGCTTTGAAGAAATGTTAGCAATTTTAAAATGGCTCTGCATCTAAAACGTGGTGTTTTTACATGGTGGGTGGGGCTTTACTCTTCATGGTTTTTCCTCTCAGTAAACTTCAAGAGGTGTGTCTCCATATCCCTTGCATTATACCAACTTCAGCACATGGTAATAATTTACAGTAACCTACACTTTGTAGTGATTGCAGAAATACAACTGTATTGGAGATTTTGTGTTAATATGCTGCAAGTAGAGCTGAATGCACACAATTTTCAAAGTTTTACGACAAGGCTACATGCTCATCACATGGTCACAGAAGAGAAAAATAGTGAACAGGTTTGCACTTTACCACAATTTCATTTACAAGTTTGATTTTGTAGGCCACCCAGGCTACAAATTAGTCCAGATGCTATATATTTCTATTAATTCCCTGCTCCACATGGAACCCACAGTAGGCATCAGTATCAAACTACTTAGTCTTGTTTTTTATGCCTTCGACTGTACGAGACCATGAATCCCCAGGGTTTGTTTCCCCCCTTGTACAGGCATGTGGAGTGTTATGTAGAGTGATGCGCAGCACAGAAAGCATTCCCCTGCAGTTTACTGTGGGCTTGGCTGGGTATGGCAGATGTCTGCAACACTGCTCTGCTCCAAGTTGAGGGCTCCATTTCAAAGGCCTGTTTACTGGCAAGCCTTAATAGGAAGTGATCTTAAAGTGTTCCTTTAAACATGTCGGAGGCTAATGGTTTAATTTGCTCTGGGTATTTCACTGTCTAATGAGATTTAGCATGTTCTCCCAACTGCACCGCTCAAACACTCATCTTTTGGAAAGAGAGACATCGTTTCCTCTGTTCATTTATAACTCATCATGTCTTTTAATTTGTCACATGGATTTTTTTTTTCCTCATTGCTGCATCACACTGGATTTTCCTCATGATAGTGACATTGGATTTCTGATTAAGCCTGCACTTGTGTAACCAACATGATCTAATATGTATTTATGTTGTGCATATGATATGAATGTACATATTTTCTTTCAGATTTGTGTTTCTGGTCTTATTTGTATTATTCTAATTGTATAGTGCATATACCTGCTCAACAGTTTGTGTGTTTAAATATGTTAACAATTAGCAACATATGAAGAGCTTACATCAGGTATCATTATACTGTGGTGCTTAGCAACACATTACTGAGCTGCTGGGCCTGCAAATTGTGCAGTTAATTACCTTGAGTAGTGTGTGTGTGTGTGTGTGTGTTTGTGTGTGTGTGTTTGCACACAGCAGCAGAGCTGGTGCAGGGCTGAACAGTGATGGATGGGTCCCACAAGCCTCTGGTGTGTTCATTTCCAGAGGCCAGCCGGTGGCTGAGGTCATCCCAGGGATCAAAGGCTATGATTGGATCACAGCAGCATCCCTCCCTCTGGTCCAGGGACTTACACTCCACCCCCGCTCTGGATGAAGACAGATAGAAAGTTGTGTTCTTGTTTTTGACAACCTCTTCATTTACCTCTCTCTGATAGAGGATGCCCTCCTGTACTCTTCGCTAGAGGCAAGATATTTCTCTGTCATTTCATTCCTGATTTGTTGCTCATGTTAACACAGTGATTTCACATGAAATTTTCCACGGAGACTGAACATTAGCTGGTTGTTGCAAATCTAGACCCTGTCATGATTCTATCTGGCTCCTTACCTTTACCTGAGTGGAGGCACAGAGCAAAGCACTAACCTTGAATATAATTACATTTTTGATCATGGATTTGCTCTGACCGTTACCCTCGTAGCTATGTTTTAAACGGACTGGACAGTTTTAAATATGCTTTTTCTGGAATATAAAAAACAGCTTATGAAGACTTGGATATAAGTAAAATTGTTTTCTTTTAAAAAGCACTTTCTGTTTATAGTTTAGTTTATTCTGTCTGCACCAAGAGAAAAGAGAAAGAAATTACAGTCATTCCTGTGGTCCTGGTAATTTTGACAAAGAATTTTTACAAATGAAACGACAGGTTTAATTATGAAGGCGAACAGATTGACTGGATAGTTTTGCTGATGTCATCCTGCATGGGGATCATGATGGGCCCATTTGAGGGAATCCAATTTTAGAGACTCACAGCAGGTCATGCAGCGATGTACTGCTTGTTACGTGTTTAACTTTGTTCCCTAACATCACAAAGAACGACGTCTGTGTCACAAACTTTACAATGGACTCAATAAACTGCTAACAACCCAAGGTAGAGTAATTGCACAACACACTGCAGTGTTAAGTGTCTGATAAATCACGTAAAATTCCTGCATTCACATGCCAACACAAATATAAAAAATATGTGTTACCAAGGTTACCAAAAGATTTGCATTTTCAATATACAGATCACTTGCTGTAAGTTACCCCCTAAACAGCTTGTAATCAGAGGATGGATTTAAAAAAAGTTAAAATTTTAAGTTTATGGTAAAATCTATTATATTATAACATATGAATCTCTCCAAAATTCCCTTGGAAGCTGACTGTGAGTCTCCTTTGACGCAGTCTCAATCTGATAATTTAAGTTGAGACTGACAGTTTTCCCTCTTACCCACATATGAGTTTGTCAGGTTAGGTTGTGGAAGCACATTCAAAAAGCCAAAAGCTGAGTTTAATTCAAAATCAGTAGTAAACATCCGACCCTGCTCAACAGTAGTCCAAAAAGGTTCATAATGTCTCTACTGAAACCTGTTCACACTTTTCATGGTAGATTTAGAACCATTTGTCTGTCAATAAGACAGATGTTAATAACTCGCTCCACAGTATAGTGCACATGCATTTAGGGTTCTAAAAGTTGACTCAGGATCAACAATAGCAAATGATCCTGTATTATCTGGGCTTGATCCCTCCTTGGCAGCATCCCCCCCAAGAGGCCAATATTACATGGTGACTGTAGAACAAAAAATTCCTTCAGTTGCATATTTAGGTTACTGCAAATCTAATAATGCAAAAGAAAATGCTAATATACAGTTGTAATTGTTATAATCTGTGTTATTATAAATATGTATCATATGATGTAATTACATGCTAAGCCCCATCTCTAATTGTCAAAGCAGTCAAAGCATCATTCATCCTGCCATAAGCTTCGCTAGCAAGCTAGTGCTGACTCACAAAAATGGATCTGTTGCTTGCTGCGGAGCATACCAACAGCCCAGCTGTCAGAAGTCCTGTGCAATTCAACAGAATGAAGCAACATTCATAAAGTGCAGATTCAATGCATGCATGTTTTTTTTTTAATATATTTTCCATAATATTGTCAAAACAGGAGGTCAAGAAACACAGGAAAAAAATGTGATCAAACCAAAGCCTTTTGTTTACAGTAATCAGAGCATTTACAATATTCACTGAAAATCTGCAGGAGGAGGTGTGTGAACAGCTGTTAACTGTTTGCAGGCAGCTCTCTGTATCACATGAATCATTACTCTCGCTTTACTTCCTTCCTTTTCTTTTGTCTGTGGATTGCTACAAAGGAGGAAAATTGAATTAGTGCCAAAACTTCTGTTTATAACCACAAAAATCAAGCAGGCTGAGAAGATGTCTCTGTTTATAAATGTCATTTACTCTGTTTCAGTAACATGGACAGTGCCACACCTACACACACACCCTTTTAATTGATCCATATTATTTCACCAATAGATACAATTGGCATCTTGTCATCACTGAGGGGCAGAGTTGGTGGGGGGGGGAAAGCAATCTATCCCCCAAAGTTGTAAAGCTCGGTACGTACACTTTTAAAACCCCAAAAGCTCGAGTAAACTTGAGAGTCATGTCTCACTGCAGTCATGTCTTATATAGAGCCAGTGCTGCCACCTGGCAGGGAATGGTGGGGGGGGGATACTAAAAAAAACCCCACAAAAAACAAAAAACAAAAAAAATTTAAGCAGAATCTGATTGGACTGCTGTCTGTGTCAATTAAATGACTGGGCAAATGATAAACTTCATGGCCAGCTGTCATTCTTCTGCTATCTGGTCGCCACATAAGAGTTACTGTTACATGCACAGCAGATACAATGAATTAAACTTAGGCACCCATAATATCAGTACCCTACAGCAATTATTATGTCAAATTTAAACCATATAGGAACGTCAATAAAACACTGTTTCATTTCAACAAGTAGGCCTAACTTATTTCTATAGAAGTAAAAATTTTCAGTCTTGGAATGTTTAAAGCAGAAAAGGAACAAGGCAATAATTATAAAATTTAATCAGCATTAGATATGTTACGTAAAATCTGTAGAATTCAGTGTAAAGTGTCACTAGAGGAAAAAAAAGACCAAGTTGTTCTCTCAGGGAACAGTGATGGTGTGTAGTCCAGTTAAATAACAACCTCATTTTATAAACCTACAGTGAGATGATGTAAAACATGGTCATAAATAGGGAAGATAAAGCTGTAAGTTAGTGTTACATTTTTTAATGTAGGGGGCTAGTAAGCCACCATTAACTGACTAGCTCCATCAGCTTTGCTAGCTGCTGTTACCTGTAATTAGGTGTCAGCTGCTCACATAAACCCTGCCCTCGCCCAGTGTCAGCTGGGATTGGCTGCAGCCCCCATGACCCTGCGATGGGTAAGGGATCATGGACAATGAATGAAAAAATGAATACGCACAAACATTTTTTAGGTCAGATTCACAAGTGACAGAGCGTGACACGGATGTAATGTAACGTTTCGGGGGTGTTCCTCTGAATACCAGCTGTATCTATTCACAGCACCTCCAATGCACTCGCATAGCTGTTGGTGTTATGGTAGTTGTAACAGACAAGATGCCAATTTCATCCTTGTTGCAGACAGTCGGTAATGTATCCTAATTCAACAGTTGCTAAAATTAGCTCACCTGAAGTGCACAAAACTTACGTGCCTCAGGCAACACCTGACGCCTGTCTGTCTGTGGAAATCAGATGTAAACTGCATACAAAATGAGCAAACAAGTAATTTAAATAGAAACATTTAAGTGACATCGCAAAAAGCATTGTGCGGCACTAGATCCAGTCAAATAGGTGCACATATGGTTTTGTTGTGCCTTTGGTCATCTTTAAAAAAAAAGAAAAAAAAAAATCCACTCTGCTCATAGATTTGTTTAATATTCAGAAAAGCAAACAATGATTCTGTCTAGCAAAGTCTGCTGAAGTAAAGGGATCGCTTATAGCCTTAAATCCACTAAACCTAGACTTAAATATAAGGTTTACAGGCCATTGGGTCACCCTCCCGAGCTTGTACAATTTGATCTTTTTACTTGTAGATTTGATTAAAGAAGGGCATGGGACTCAACAGTCCTCAGAAACTTTCCCATCAGTGTGTTGCTTTTCCTCAGTCTGGTTCCCATCTTACCAAGTGGAATATGTGAGGGTTAGATGCTGGGGATAAGCTCTTCTGGGTAAAACTCCATGAAATGGAGCAATGGGATTACAGGGTCCATGCACAAGTCTCAGGCAGTCCTCTTTTTTCACATCTGCTTTTCATCTCTTTGTTCACTTGTTTTTGTCTCTTAAATCGATTTGATGAACAGTTCTGTCTCAGCTGTACATGCTGATGGTTAATCAAAACAGATCATGTCTTGTCAGGATTTTGAAGTTCCACGACAAGCCAATCCAAAAATCCTACTCGGTCTGACTCAAAAACTCTGTGTGACCTTATAGATGCAGGTTATACAGAAAAGGTGCATGTTGTTATTGTGCTTGTGTGCTTATTTAAAACAACAGGAAAGCTAAAAATCTGTGGTGTGATTAGATTTATGTATAAGTTGAATGGGTCCGTGTTCAGGAGGGTTGGATTACACTGGGTTTTCACTTTCGTATGTCACTGGTGTCCGTAGATCTGGATAAATGCATTTCTATGGAAGGATATAAACGTCGCAGTACTAGAATCCGATTCACAACGCATTAAAAGTATAATCTAATTCTCTCTAACTATATAAACTCACTCATAAATCAAAATGAGCAGCTGAATTGAAGGAAATAGATTGCTAGCTACTGCAGCTTGTTAGATAAGCTAGCACGCTGTCATACAGTGTCTCCGAAATCCACCGCCAAAAATTCAGTTCTTTAAATATACTCGCAGATTCCGGACCAAAATATTACGGAGAGGAGTGTCGCAGGCACACTGGATATCATGAGGATTCTCATATGAATGAATGGATTTGGGCTGGATATGGACTCACCTTCTTACACATACTTAAGTGGAAACATGGCATAAAATTGTAACGATGACAATTTTTGAGCTATGAGTGATGTAATAATGAAGCATTCATTTAAGATGGCTTCCTCTGTCAATGTATCAAAGTGTCCTTGAGCAAGACGCTGAACCCCAAGGGCAGACCAGCGCCTTGTAAGGCACCTCTGTCAGCATCAGCCTGCAAATGTGCATGTGAAGAAAATCATTGTAAATGTAGTTCATTTACCATTTACGATGAATCAGCTGATCACATATTGTTCAATATGAATGAAATGGTTTATTGTAGTCAGCATAATGGATGTAGTCAGATAATTGAGTTCCGTTTTCCAAGACAATACCTTATTCATTCCAAGAAAAAAAATGCCCATTCAGGATTTTTTTGGCTTCTGTAATTTTTTTTAGCTTATGTGATGACTGTAATTCTTCTTCAGTGAGCCAACTGACTTCCTGTCGGCAAAAAGAGTTTACTAGATTCTGATTGTACAAAGAGTCGTGTCTGAGTGTGTGATGTTTTAAAAAATGCAGTGCTTGTTTTAAAGTAGTTCCCTTTTAATTATTCAATGAGCAAATGTGTGTCATGTGACCAAAAATCCCAGTCTGTAACATCAAATATGCATCATGGCCAAAACCTGCTCCTGCTTGCTTGGCCACCATGTATGAGATCTGATCCAAACAAAATGTACGTAAAAAAGAAGACTGTAAAAATTGTGTTTTAGAGCGAGTTTAAAGGGAATACCAGAGTTCAAGTCCTGTTAACTTCAAGCTAAAAAAAAAAAAACTATGTTCAAGGACTAATGCTGAGGACAATGAAGAAAATTATAGCAGTTAATCATTATTGTTTGTCTCTTACAGAAAATTATTCAACTATTACTAATAACAAAACTTCAGCAACCCACTGAATTTGTTTATCATGTTAGCAGCTTACCTGTGCATGAAAATAAAACATAGTCTCATTGTGGATTTATTTATTGTCCTACCTTTCTTTGATCCCCATCAGTTTACATGTGTATGTGCATACGCAGCAGACCAACCTGGGTATGTTTTTGATTCCCTGGTGTATTCACACTTTCCCATAGTTGTGTTGCGTAAGCGTTCTGCCTCGCGTGCAGAGATGACCTTCTTCTCAGAAGTCATGCTGCCTTGTTTTTTACACAGCTACTATCATGTCAAGGGATTATATTCAAATGGCAAAAGTTATACATAATGAATATATCACCACATAAATCTGTTCCTCACTTTATGCTTGCAACAAAGTGTACAGGTGGCTGAATCCAGTATGTGTGGTGGTGGTTAGTTTTTCTTTTTTGTTTCTTGTAAAACACGTTCTCAAGGCATAACAGATTGTGGTTGCGATTTGTTATCCAGTCTTCTGCATCAAGCACGTATTCCTACTAATCCCACTTACTTTGGTGGTGCTGTCAGTTCCTCTTTCTTCGCTAATTAAAAATAAATAAATAAAAGAAAAAGAAATCAAGTCCTCTCATGCAAATGATTTTTCTATAAAATGATCAAACCTTGTCCCAAGTCCATATATCAAATTATGACCGTATACAGTGCTTATATATATGGAATGCATACTAAAACTCTCCTTGCTGTGCTGTTAATGTGCATGAATATCTCAAAATATAAAGTACAGAATTTAAATAAAGAGGCAGTCCACAGAAATCAATGCAGCAGCTATAAAGCATCAGAAAACCAATAAATAAATAAATATTCAGTTTCAGAGAAAACATTTAGTTATCTTACTATTATTTTTTGTAGCTGTTTTATTTAAAAGTTATTGATGGTGCATGCAAATTATATTGCATTTAGTTCTTTAAATTTTGGCTGCATTCATGAATTATAGAAACAGTTGTACATTGTTAGCTTTGAGCTTGTATCAGACTGGCGAAAGGATCACATGACGAATATGAGCAGCTAAAACTGAGACACTGTGGCTGATGTAACACACAACAAAAATGATTAGCTGACTGCTGGAAACGGTTTTTCTCAGGGGTCGTGCTGCAGCTCCAAAACGTGGCCAAAAAAATCTCAGTCTCAGTTTATCAACTTTTTCTAATAGCTGAATCAATTAATGGAAGCTTGGAAGCGACTAGCTGTGGATTGATTCACGGATGTTTACTAAATGTTCTTTTTATTTGTAAATGGTAAAAATACATACAAACAAATAGAAGAAGAATTACTACTATATACATTATTTTTATACAATTAAAATGCCCAAGATATTCGTTGTCAACAGTGTTGTGTCTGAATGTGCTGATAGAGCACATTTCATTGAATGCGCTCATGTTTTTGGTGAACGGTGAACTGAATGCACCCAACTGCAACTGCTGAGCGCTCCTGTGACAGTAAACGTTACCTTGACAACACTATGATGCACGAATGTGTGATTTATTTATTTATTTATATATTTTTACGCACACTGTCCGGCACCCATGGCATCTTTTGTTTTTTGTTTTTTTTACGTCACCGGCACAGCTGTGCAGAATGCCGGTGAAGGCGAGTAAGACGCAGCTACCAGGACATCATGTGAATAATTGACGGAGGTTTAGGGGAAGGTAAGTAATGTTACTCGCAGCAGATCACGCAGCTAGTGAGCGTAGAGCCAGTGCTGGTTCAGCTCACTTTGAAGCGTGTGAATGTATTTTGTGTTTTTGGACTACTGCATAATAAATGGTTTATGTAGGCTAAAAAAAATGTCCATGCATCCACAGTATACCTTTGCTGCACATCTTTCCTCACTTTGTGCATAATAAGACACTATACTGACACATTGTTCAGTGGCAGAACAAATACTCACTTTGGTGTTTCTTGGTTTTTATCTCTGTGATTCCATAGTGGGCTGTGGCAATATTTGGACGCTTGCGATGGATAGGAGGAGGTTCTGTTGAAAAATAATAGCTCCGAACAGCTCATTTAAAAAAAAAAAAAAACAAGCAAATGTGAACTAGTTCATTTTTGGGACTGTGAACTCACTTCAAAATTGTATATTGTAAACAGTGAACTTGAACTAGTTTATTTTCATCTGTGTTAACTGAACCTTGAACCAGCTCTTGTAAAGTGTGAACTTGCACACTTTGGTTGTCAACATACTACATAGTGAATATATATCGGAAACTTGGAGAGGGGACTGATGTTTTGTAACAGTAAAATATTTAATGATGTGGCTAAGCAGTGCAGTTTTGACTGAGATCTTCTGCTAATGTTCAGCAGCCATTTGTGATCTATAACCCGTCTTATCAGTGTCCTTTTCACAGCATGGTGCAGAAACAATCTCCAAGCTACACAAGCCTCTCTTTTCTCTCTCTCCTGCTATCTTTATATTGAAATATTGTGATTATTCCCTTGGTTCAGGGGAGGCTAGCTGTAATCGCCAGACAAATGATGTGGAAAAGCAATAAAAAGCTGCTCCCGTGGGACTCTTCTAGCTGGCCGAGTGACACGGCCATGAGGGATACGAGCTGCCGATGTGTCTATGGAGAGTGATCCAAGTTGTAGCAAAGCACTGCCTCAGAGCCATAGATCTGCACTGCTTAAAGGGGATTTGACTAAACAAATGGCAGCATATGGTAGATGAGAGAGAGGAGGCGAGTGGAGAAAGGGAGAGGTGGCATTGTTTTCAGAGAGAAAGGAAGGGGGTGTAGTGGTGGTGGTGGGGGGGGGTCCATGTCTCTCCTCCCCTCTTCAATCTTTCATTATGTTGTCACACTCTAGCTGCGTGCTTCCAGTAACACTTTAATTAGCCTCCATGAGTTTAATTGTGCGTGTATGTCTGCCAGCTTGTTTTGCTGCGTAAATCTGTCTTGTTTGTTTTTTTTCCCACTCTGACTATCACTGCTGCTGCCTTTGTGCTGCTGCTGCGGGAAACACCAAACACCTTCAAGTTTACTTTTCATTTATTTAGTTATTGTACTCTGAAAGGGTTGCCTGGTTGGCACTTCCTTATGTGAGCTGAGGATTTTTTTTGCATGATGTTTTAGAAAATTATTTCAAATTGTGTGTCATTTTATACACAATATGTGTGATTTCATGAAAGAAAACACCAGAAAAATGATTGAATTACATGTTTTTACAGTATCATTTGCTTCTTGATGTCATTTCACCTTTTGTTCCCAAATCCTTGGGTCACTGACGAATAATTTACCCTTTTGAGCTGTGCACAATCACTTCATCAGTTCATGGGTGTGTGTTTGGGCGAACATGCAATGACCAATTAGAAAGTCTGCTCTCATTACCTTGAAGATCAGGTGCACCCATGGAGCAAACGCCGGCATGATTACCAGGTGCAAACAAAGAAAAAAGATTTTTTAAGTGGGAAGACAGATCAGCTGGCTTGGTAAGTCTAAGTGCGAGAACGCAGTATATGTACAGAGATGACACCTTCAAAGCAAGTGGGTTAGGGCCGAAAGTGGTCTGAAATTGCACCAATTGTTACCTTGTCTTGTGGCATCACCAGGACAGCTGCACAATGCATACCTGGTAACACTGGGTGGAGGAAATCCAATGAGAAAGTCTCTCTAAAGTTGCGTGCTCAGAATTGTGCACAGTTATTCAACAGACTCTAACAGAAGGAAAAACAGCTCTTCGCTCCATGTTAGGACTGTCTCTCAGTCAGACTTAATGTCCTGTTTATTTTGTATGTTATAGATCAGAATTGTTTAATCCTTGTTTTTCTGGATCCAATAAACACGCTGACACAAACTCTAAAGTTGCTTCAGCTGTCAGCAACTAATCTGTTAAAGACAATCTGACAGCTATGATCCTGTCCCGTCTATTGAAATGAATTAAACTTCATGATTATAATAATTCCTAATTAGTTATGTGTGTAAATAATTTTAGAGACACATACCACAGTCACACACATGTGCGGTGTTTACTTTAATATTTGCACTTTATTTCTGATGATGTGATTTTATTTTCCACACACTCACACACACACTACAGAGAGAGAGAGGGAGAGAAAGGAAAAGAGATGCTGGAGAGATCCTGTCCCTCTCCTGTCCTGTCATGTGTGTGTTCTCTTTATGTCTGTGAAATATTCTACAGATACAGACATTAAAACGTACACTCATATGGTGTTGTTATGACTGAGCACAGGTCATTTTCAGGTGTATTTTTGCCGAAAACTGTGCGTGGCATTGTAAAAGACACAAAAAGACTAAAAGCCATTAACTATTCACAAAATTAATTTAATTTCTGGTCATACCACTGTTTCTGATCAACAATTCAGGGTGTAAATGGTGTGTGTGATTGTGGAGATGTGTGTGCACACCTCAGCCAACTGCACCATATCTTGTGTAGGCAGAGTGTTTGACCATGTTTTTTCTGGTCTAAGCACAAGCGCATTTTGACTTCATTGCACTTGTACGAGATATCAAATGTGCTGAGCCACACCTTCAATCCTGGACCTCTCACCCATGGACGCACAACCTCGGTGCAGGTGAATTTGCTATCATGCAGACGTGGCAAAAATGATATCTGCGCCGGGCGTAAGATAGCAACAATACCCGCATCACCAGTCCACCAGCAGACCGTACAGCTACCTGAGTCTTCTAAATGAGTTTACTTGATTTTTGAGCAAATAATAAATTGTTAAAAACAAAAAAAGCAAAACGTCCTCATTAATAAAAAATATTTCTTTTATTGGTATTTTTGTTTTTGGTAGGCTGGTAACTACAGTGAATCAGCATTTACATCATCATTGAACATTCAGTCTCTACTCTGAAATCTGAATAAGAGTAAAATGTACATCATTTTAACTAAGAGGCCAATCTTGGTAAAGTGCAGGTTAAACACCGGTACACTCTTAGCTGACCATCAGACAATTAAGCAACTTCGGAAGTCCTCCTCTGTTTTGTTTTGGTTTTTTTTTCCCCTGTACTTTTTCTCATCTTTGTGGCCAAACAAGAAGCAGGCAGTTTGCTGGCAGTAGGAGGTTCAGCAGCCTGGAGCTAACAGGGGCATCAAACCACGGCTGTATGTTTCCATCTGTGTGTGTGTGCGTGTGCACGCGTGTGTGCGCGTGTCTGGAGCTGCTGTTGTTGCTGTTGCTGCTGCTACCACTTGCCTCCATCTCCTCCCGTCTCTGGCCTAATCAACAAAACAGCCTCAGCTGCCCCTTCGGATCCCCTGCCAGGGTCCCTATCATCCTCTGATCAAATATTAATGTGTGATACTGAGCTTGCTCACTAATCCAAAGCCAATTAATATTATCTGTCAATTATTTACAGATCCTGAGGTGCGGAGGCAGATCCCTGAGGACTACGTCGGCCAGGTTCAGAATACAAAATTGACTCCCCCCCCCAACCCCCCACCCTGTCCTCCCTTCATTCTTTCTTCCTCTCCCCCTCTTGTGTTTTCTTTCTTTTTTCCCTTTCTTTTCATCTGCTCCTTCCTTTTTTGTTTATGTGCGTCTTTTAAAGCCTAAATGGTTGTCTTTTCAGAGGTTCAGGGTGAGCGGCGCAGGATGCTGCATGGGCATTAGCATTGCTGATGTATCTGACTTTGCAGGATGGGGTGCGGTGGGGGGGCTGTGCTCTGGTAGGGCTTTGTGTCTGACTCTCACTCATACAATGCAGTCAGGGAATACTGTTATTAGTTTTTATCACTGATGCGCAACAACATGACATATGTTTCAAACCCCCGCGCCTAGTGATTCGGATTGTTAGCTCCAATCACTTCCATTGTTATTCCAATAGACAGTGAATTTGCTTTTTCCACACATTTTCCCTTTTGGAGGCGACCTTGTAAGTGCTAGTTTGGTTGACTAATGCGTACACACACACACACACACAAACACATACATCCACACACACACACACACATTTCAGTAATCAGTCATCACTGTTTGTCACTGGCTGTTTTCGTCCTTTACTTTCTTTCTCA
>JAPXVT010000024.1:1992463-2002551 GCA_029823135.1 Acanthurus reversus
TACAACTCATTCCTCCGTGAAATCAGTGGTAGCTCATGTAAAGACATTGCAGATGTTCAATCCACAACAATGTAGCAGGATGACAAGAACCTCGATAACGTCGGCACACAGTTACCACGACTTATTCTGAAGTGACACACAACCGGTCTAATGCAAAGGGCAAGTCGGTGACGGCTCGTGTGAAGTATGGTCTTATGTAACACCAAGGCTTGAGGGAAAGTCAGCGAGGTCGTGTTTTAGATTAATGAAACGTGGCTAAAAAAAAACGAAGCACCATTCACAGAGGTGCGGGGGTTTCAGGAAAACTTCCCTCTCTTCCATGGAAACAGGAACTGTCGCACTATTTTTGTGACAGCATTTTTCTGAAATGGAATTTCTTCTTTAGAAAACATCTTCCTGTTTTCAGTGGTGTTTTTAACAAGCTGCTGGGTTTCTGCAACAGTCCCTTTGAATATGCAGCACTTAACCATCAAATGAACATGTCTGCCATTTTCTAGACAGGAGAAGACCTGTGAGGTGTCAACTTCTATATGGTAATATCAAATATCCATCTCAGTCTGAACAACATTGCATGTGGTCATTAGGTCACAATCAGTGTGAAGTTAACGTGGGAGGGTTTTATAACCCACTTCCACTCCAGGCTAACTGGTTTTGCATGTCACTTAGCGTGGCTGACCCTCCACGAGCACGCACTAACGGACTGGAGGAGGGTCGAGAGAGGGGCAGTTTAAAGAGGCCCATCGTTTGTGTAATTAACAATGTCTGTGCTGCTAATGTAAGTCACAATGACTGCCGAGAAAAAGACCTTTAGTTTATCAATTAGTCAAAATATGTCACTGACAATCCTGACAACCATTTCAGCACTTGAGGTAAATCTAAAGTGAGAAGATTAAAGCAACACTACGGAACTTTGACTGCAAACTGGGGCTTCGAGAAACGAAACTTAAGGATGCACATTCATACGTCGCATAAAACAGCAATTTTAGTAAAACTGGGTCACATTTTATGGAGAAAAATATCCTCTGGTTTTCCCTCTGATGTTCAGTGACTGCTTTGTCTGTCTGCAGCCTTTTATTTGGCAGAGCTGTCACCAGTAACGACCTGCTGCTGCAGCTGCAGCTTCAGTCAGCAGGCAGCCTACGTGCTGCTTTCAGGAACCTCCGTGAATCGCAGAGTTGAAGCAGAGCAGTCGTAGGACATCAGAGGGAAAACCAGAGGACATTTTCTCCATAAAATACATCCAGGTTTGACGAAAATTGTTGTTTTATGCGACGTATGAACGCACATTGTGAAGTTTCGTTTATTGAAACCACGGTTCACAGCCAGAGTTACACGGTGCTGCTTTAAACATTTGTTAGTTAAAGCTTCTTTAACAAGTCAAGTGGCTTAAGCTCTCTTTCCTATCATTAAAATTGTTTACATTTTTTTTTTACCAACATCCATTTGGGCTGCTGTGATTTGTGAAAGACTTTTGTGATTTATCATCCAGACATTCAGGATTAGTATCAACAGATTAATCAATTTAACGCTTCTTTAGTCGGCCTGTTAGAAGCATGTTTTGCTTTAATGATGGGGGTACAGTACATGCTGTCACATCACACTAAAATTTTATTTTGTAATTTTTTTTTCATTCCAAGAGCAATTCCAAGAGTGAAGCAGATTCAGTTACTGTTTTCAAAATGAGAGGTTATGTAGTTGAGCTTCAAGTTTTCACACAGATGTAAGCTGGCTCTGTTTCTATTACACGTCACTAAAACGAGAGGAAACTAAGTGCAACAGATTTTTTGAGCAATGGGCGTCGGAAACAATTAGTGCTCGAAGTGAACATTTGTGTGTTTAAGATAATAAAGGAAAAGACTTTGAATACACACACAACATTCCCTGTTGGTTCTGGCCTTCTAATAATTTGTTGATTATAGAAAAATATGGAATATCAACCAACTTATTCATGAACGTAACAGAAAAACTTTCTTCTTAGGCTTCTGCTGACCCACCTCGAGCTCAGAGTCACTGGATTCAGGCTGGCTGGCCGCTCCTGTCAGGAAGGGCAACATGGGCTGGCCCATCTTCGCCATGCGAGAGATCAGCTTGGCTTTTGTGGCGTCTGGATTCTTGGGTTAGAAAAAGAAAGCGCCCATTATGAAGCTGCAAAGCAAGTCAATACAACTGATTTCAAAGTGCATCATGAATTTTTTTTAAAAAAGAAAAAAAAAGCAGAAAGGGCGCCTACTGCCAGCTGTTCACTGAGTGAGTTTGACTTTGCACGAAGCGGTGGCTCCCTGGAAGAACAAGGAACAGTTCAGAGAGAAATCAGCTTATGTGACAAAAGAATCAAAGAAAGTGCCGTTAACGGTTTTCTGAGTCTTAAATCTCACCCTGGAATGCCTTGAGCTGAGGTGGTCGTCTGAACTGGGGGCTCTGGGGCAAGATTTTCCACACTGGGGGCCGGCGAAGGAGCAGGGGAGGGAGCAGCAGAGTCTCTGGAGCTGGCACTGGCCCGATCAGACCCACTGTCCTTAGAAAACTTCACCTTGAGTACAAAACAAGCAGAGTAAGCTTCAGTTAAACTTTATCAACAGCAATAACAAGTGAGGTCAGGTCAGATTTTCTAGTTCTTAAAAAACAAACATCATTCAAGTATTTTTGTAACATTAGAGAGATGAGATATGGTGCGGCAAATGAGGAAAGGATGCAGAAAACTTCTCGGTGATTATTACCCGTCGAAGCTCTGCTTCAAAAATAAGAGTGCTGTTAGACGGGATGCGGTTGGGGACGCCCTTGGATCCGTAGGCGAGGTTAGGCGGGATGACAATGAGACGACGACCTCCCTTTTTCATTCCCAGCATCCCTTCTTCCCAGCCCTACGGACAGGAAGAGGGTCAATGAGCCAATAACAAAATAAAATGACAACGATGAACACTCGGGTGTGCTGAGATGTTTTTCACAGAAGGTGTAAGTGTGAACTGCAGGTTATTTAGATAATCTTGTGAATAGTTTTATTATTTATTACTGAAGTTAATGACTAATCATCACTTTCTACATTAACTTTGATTTCTCTTTTTTTCCTGGTTGTCCTCTGACTGTGATATCCACGCATCTTGGCATTAATAACATCACATTATTGGAAATATGACAGATTGCAATGTTTGATTCCAGCATCATTCAGGCGCAGTGGAGCGTGCGGGGTACAGTGTGTCACACCTGAGAGGCTGCGTTTGGGTTGCAAACAGTGAACGGTTCTGATGGTTAGGCAATAGAAAAATAGAGGATACAATCACATTGGAATATAATCTAGTAATAAAAGTAAAACAAGAAAATAAAAAAAATGAATCAACTGCTCTAAAGCTGGTAGTCACAATCAGTGCAGTGTGCGTTTGTTGACTCACTTTGATCACTTTTCCAGCTCCAATTTTCAGTCGTAGCAACTTGTCCTTGTTCTGGTTGGAGTCAAACATCTGAAACCATATTAAGGACTCAATAAGTTGTGTGCAAGCAAATAAAAATAAAAAAAAAAATTCACAGGAAATGAGAGAGGTAATGACATAATGCTGGAAGTGTGTGACCTGTCCGACGGCGTGGTTCTGCAGGAGCCAGCCTGTGTAGACCACCTCCAGAGAGTCTCCATTCTCCACCGCCTGGCCCTCGCCAAGACTCAGATCCTGCACCAGCGCAGAGTCTAAGCTGGCTCCACTATTCGCTTTCGCCAGACATACCTGAAGCACATCAAAGCAAAGAAGTCAACATCTGTTAAACAGCAAAGCTCCTTGTAAGAGACATCAGTTTGTCCCGCTGCAGGCCTGTCAGCGAGGTGACACAGCGCTTCCTTCACGAAATTTAGACCTGAGAACATTTAGCAGCTGTTTGAAGACGAAAGCGGACAACATTTCGTTGATGGTTTACATGTCGCTAAACTTTATGAGTTGTTGTTGCATTGAAAAACTGAACAAACTTTCTGAAACACTATCACTAAACACTAAAATCTTAATTATTTTGGCCTTCTTGTAAATTTGGCAAGCGTTATCTGAAGTTATTTCTTTCTATGTGTGATTGAAGCGTCTGTTCTGTCGGGCAGTTAAAGGCAACAATTTATCTCTTCTTGGAAAAAGATGTGGGAGGCTGTTATATTTTCATATGAAGTGGGGAAGTGAGATCCAAACATATTTAGGGCCCTTTCTTCCACTGCGGCAAAGGCAGCATGCAGTGCAGCGCGAGCAGCATTGTTCTTTTCCATCTGACACAGTTGTCATTTTCACAACAAGCTCCCATGTGGTCTAAATAACAAATGTACTTGCCCTCATCTGTGCACCCATGGGAGCACTGGTCTTTAAAGGAGGTGACGCTGGGCGCATTGTTGGCGTTTTGCTATCTTGAGGCATCAGAAAGTGTTTGCACTATTGATCAACAAAACCAAATGTAAAGTCTAGCACCGTGTTGTCCTGACTTTGTTGTTGTTTACAGGGTGCACTGTTTGATTGTGAAACGTTGGGACGCACAGCGAGACGACTCCTTCACAGTTGAACAGCCATCGGTGCATCACTGTTTGCAGAGAAATCACTGAGTTTATCACCACATGCACTGGAACGACGGCTGCTCCTGTAGACAATCTGCTCGCGTGCTTTCACCTCACGAACGAGCCCATCCGTGCACTCTGAAGCGCTAAATCACTCACTTCTGTAAAAGATTGCTTCTGATGCAGCATGTTCAAGTGCTTTAACTGAACCAGCGCCTCCAGCTTTAGACTCTGCACCACAGATAATCAGAAGAGGGCTCCCCTCGTCAATAAAGACACGTGGGAACAGTGGACACAACAGGTCCTTCTCACAAAGCGTGTTCAGCGCAGGTTTAATGCGCCTCTGACGCACCTCGCAGCTCTGTTTAAACACCACGGACACAGGGTGGGTGGTCGGACTTGCACCGTCCATTACCCGCCTTCAGAGGTAGAATCAGAGGCGAGTCAGAAGTGGAGCGGAGGTCAAGTGACAGTTTTGTAGGGCGGGTCAGGAGCATTTATCTTGACAGAGGAGAAATAAACTCAAAGGATTAAACAGGATGATGACAGAACGCACGTTTACAACTGTTTCACATTAATGTCAGAGTTTTTCTACCATTTTTACGCAGTGTGATCATTTCTTTAATTATTTGTGGTCAGGCTGAATGTGTTCAGGGGACAAAAAACGGATTTTTATCCCTTTACGAACCTTTCTCTTAAACTTAGAGAGTAGAGAGTGGAGAGACGAAAAAAAACCTCCCGGTAGAGGCAGCAGCCTGCTGCTCTGTGAGAAACTCGCTGCCACATTAGTTCGTCTATGAATGCACTCAGTCCAAGCAGCGGCCGTCACACTCACCGTCCATTTTTTTTTGTAAATCACAAAACATACACACACACAAAAAAAAAGCACACTGTAAACACGTGGCCTGAGAAGTTTTGTACATATAACCAGACACACGACTGCGTCGCATGTCAGGCATTTTTAAGCCTATTTTTAAGCGACTGTTTGTACAGTTCAATCACTTCTTCAACTGTTTGAGACGCATGTGGGACATTTATCCTAACAGAAGAAGCTGATGATGATGATGCTGTTAATCATCACACCGTTGACGTCTCCTTTGAATCTGCGACCCCGGTTTGCTGCATGAAATGACAGACTGACGCGCTTAAAGATGTCCTGCTCGTTTCTGTGTTGATAACATTACATTAAATAACATCATATTAATAGAAGGCGGGTCACTGGTGAGCCGTCAATGTGACGCTGACCCGGGGTCTCTGTGTGAAAAGGGTCAATGTAACCTCAGGAGTGAACTTTTATACTTTTAGCTGCCCCCCCCCGTGATCGGGTCACCTGCGATTGATGATGATACCCGGTGTGTCCGGGCTGAAATGTGGGTCAGTCAGGAGGATAAAAGAGTTTTGAAGATGAATCCTGATACGTGTGAATCTCGTGCTGTCAACATGAACCTGTGTTACCTGTTTGCTTACTGACACATTTTGTTAGTCAAACACTGATCAGAAACTGCGCCGCTCACCTCTTTGCAGAAGTCTGATGAAGCTTTCTCTGACTCAAACATCAGGGACCAGTTCTGCCTCTGGTCATCATAAAAAGTGCAGTAATTGTTTGGCTGTACCTGCGGGGCAGAAAGAACAGGAAGTCTTTGAACGTGAGATGCCAAGCGCTCACGGTGCATCACTTCTCATCAGTGATCTGCTCATTTGTGCAGAAACTCGCTCCAAAGTCTCCAGTCTACACAGCGCAGTGTCATGAACTTTGATCTGCTGCTCCTGTTGTTGTGTTTTGAAATGTTTACCCACACAGTGACAGACTGATATGATGTCTGCAGTTTGCTGTTGAACTTTGTAAATGTTTCATTATAATGAATAGATCGATTTCAAAAGATGAATATAAATCCAAAGGGGAAGAAAATGACACTTGATGAAGGTTCTCTACATGTTTTGGAAAAAGCTTGCATAGCCGTGAAGGACAAAGAACTGAAAAACAAACTGATGAGAAGAACAAGTATGTACTTTGGCGTTCCATTTTCTTTATCATTACAATATAATTATCATTAAAAACATCTTTTAGTTGGCTGGTACGCAGTACCTCCACTTCTAGATTTTACCCGCTGGCATCTCGGGACTTTTTATGGCACTCCAGGACGTCTCACAAGCTGACAGCACCCTTTCCTGTCGATTCACTGCATTAGGATGCACGACGTGTCGCTCGGCTCTCTTTTTTTCCTGACTGCGTGTCGCTCACTCGTTTATTCTCTCGGAAGTGCTACGTCTCATTGACGCTAACCCCAGCATTGTAAAGGTACTAAAGGCTCCGTGCTCCGCCGTCCATCAACCCCACCGGCTGCGTGTCAGAGCCAGTCACGACGATGTCGGACGACGGAGAAAAGCAAAGGAATAAAATATAGACGGTAATGTTGGCGTGACTCCAAAAGGGCACAAAGAGAACACAAACCTGATGACACAGCTCTCTCAGACATACAGTCAAAAACGAGGCAGAAAACTAAAAGTAGTCTGTATAATAAATTTATTTTGTAAAAGTCAACATTACCCTCTAGCATCTATTATTCACTGTAGTAATTCAGAACGTAGACTTATTACTTGATTTGTGATATCAGCCGCCTGATTCAAACGCCAGCAGGCGAATGAGTGGTGTACCAGCACTTTTTTTTTTTCCCTCAAAGCACCAACTAAAACAGGATCCCAGAAGATCTCCAGTGTGTTTTCAGTGTAAACTGACAGTCTGGACTGACAAACATTATTAATAATTGAGTAAAGATGAAAGATGCAGAGCAGGTCTGACTGGTGGTGACATCCAAAGACGAAGCTCATGTTGATCTAAGCTGCTCTAAAACCTTTTTTCTTTAGAAATTAAGAGTTTACGATTGGAGCCACGAAAATCATCCATTCTGTCAGAGTTCTTTCAATAGAACTGATTAGTGTCCAGATAAAAGTGACACAGTTGCGTCGGTAAATCAGTGACCCAGTAAGTGAATCTACTGATTACATTTGCATTCACATAATGTAGTAAAAACTTAAAACAATGAATAATAGCGTTAAATTTGTCAATAACTGTTTTCTTACTCAAGTTCTATTTTTTGTTATTACATTTATCTATCGGTTTGCTTTTTATTTTCCATCTAACAACTCATTTCTGTCAAAAGCAAATATTTACTGCTTCCGCTTGTGATTTGATGTGTGCAAGTCGCGCGCTTTGCCCAGGAAGACTACGAACTGTCGTGTCACTCTATTCCAGCGTTTACCGTTTGTGAAGGATTCGATCAGTATTTATTTATTATTCAAATAATTCATCGACATTTCTTTTGCAGGCTACACGTGCAGACATTTGGAGATTTGGTTACCAGATATAAAAGATTTAAAATGAGCCTGAATGACCAGAGCCCCTGTTGCTGTATTTCAGTTTAATTCTTTTATAGAAGCTTTTTTGATTTTGGCATCTTACTAGTTGATCTAAATCAAATAATTTACGTGCGTAGAAACATTTCAGTGACACACTCAAGAATCTTTAGGCTGATGCAGCTCAAAAATAAAGATCATTTGTATTCAGACTTCCCGCCCTGCGGGTCGAGTGATAATGCATCAGATTATCTGTTCATTCCAGGGCCGTCAGAGTTAACGCGATAATAACGACTTAACGCAGATTCTTTTCAATGGCACTACTTTTTTGAAGGGCGATTAATGTGCTCACCTCTGTGACCCGTGGCCCTCGGCTCGCTACATAGTTTAGTAAATCAGGAGGTGATGCAGCAGTGACCTCAATGGATAAAGGGTCCTTTGAACGGCAAGTTCAGCGTCAGAGCCCGGCCAGGTGGTTCTCTCGACAGGACCAAAGTTATTTGCATTTACTGTCGATGTGAACTGAGGTATGAACGGAGTACATCAGGTTTTCAAACACTACTTGCTGGCAAAACATACAGCTGCTGCAGAGAGGCCTCCTCCCGCTCACCAGAGGCAGCAGCACATGGGAGAGTTTGCAACAGAAACGCACAAATAACTCCACGAGCCGCGAACTTTCAACACCGAGAGCTGAATGGGTAAACATTCTGAAGAGTATCTGTCACTGTGTGGACTGTTGCATCAAAATAAAAGCTCATTTGCATAAAGCAAGCATTCTGGTCCACTCCTATGTTGATAAGAGCATTAACGATGGACAGCCATGTGATTAATGACGATTAAATATTATAAGCAACTGACAGCCCGAGTTCATTCATATGTATCCAACATTCTTTGTGTCTCGACTCACCGTGAAAACAAAGCCCACATGAATCTTGGCAGCGGTCACTTGTTTCTGTTGGCTCAAGTACAGAAGCAGCTTGTACTGAAAAAAGAAGAGGTGCATTATTGAAAAATCAAAAGTCACGACATTAAGCTCAAACGAGTGACCAGTTAGCAAAGCTCCAACCTCTCTTGCTGCGTGGTTGCCCAGCACGGCTGCTCCCAGCTTGCCCTGCTTCACATACTGTCCGTTAATGCTGCACATGGGACAAAAACGGCAGAAAAGCTTTTCACTTGTCGGGACTTGATTTATGCGTTACAGAATACAGTTTTTTTCTTTTTAAGCTTTACAAAAAAAAACTGTTTCATGTGGTGATAGCACAGTTACAGCCAACAGACTTTTTCCATTTAGAAAATACATGATAAAAAATGAAAAATCTAACAGAAAAAGCAACACTGAAGTGGTTTTAAAATTTTAAAAACTTACTATCTGAAGGTTTGGACTGCTGTAGCGAATAACACTGCAGGAGCTCCAGGCGGCGGCGCTGGTTTCGGGGTTGCTGGTGCTGTAAAGTGACAGAAGACAGATTCAGTTCAGCCTCCGCAGCCAGGCTGCACGTGAAGTCGCTGGTGTCTCACCTGGATTTGACGTCTTTTTGGGCTGTTTCGGCGCTGTGTACTGGAATGACTCGTTCCCTCGACTGGCTTCCTGGTCTAGTCCAAACAGGGAGGCCAGCTTGGCTCTGCAAAGAGGAGAACGAGTGGAAGATCATCCAGATGTTGTGTTTGACATGAAGTGAACCATCCAGAGTTCCAGTGCCAGTTTTCTCTCCTGATACTGATTTCAGTACTCTGACTAGTGTAGTTCTTGGCCAGCACTGAACTGATCTGATACCAGGGCACGAGAATAACAATTTCTTTCAAACCTAAGGTGTAATCATAATTTAGTAAAACAAATAAATTATCAATAAAACACTGTTAACTCTAAGAAAATCTAAATTCCTTACACATCAGCTTTTTACTGGTGGGGGGGGACTTCCCAGTAATATACTGTCCAATGTGGACATTTTGCTCGCTCCGTCGAATTTCATTGTTCTTCTTCATCACTCTGTAAAACAGCCTCTGAGTGGCGGTCAGACTTCACTAAGCTAACTGGGAAGCAGTGGGACAATATGGCCAAAAAATAAAATCCCCGATTTTTCAAACCACATCTGAGTTTCGATTTTAATCTTTTTTTTTAAACTACAAAAGACAAAGGAATGATTTCAAATATGTTGTTTTTATTTCAAATAAACATCTAGCACAGATTTAAGCGTGCGGAAATCCTCTCTCTGTTTTTGCACTT
>JAPXVT010000024.1:2306436-2317565 GCA_029823135.1 Acanthurus reversus
AATATAAAATGAATTTGTTAGAGGATGTGTCTGTCACTTTCATCTGTCTCTCTTTTTACTTTTTTAAAAAAACACAATATCCACCGCAGTATCTGGCAGTTGATATATGTGTTTTAATAAAGGATGTTAATGGTCTCTCCTACTCTTTCTCTTGATTTCAGGCATGGTAGCCCAGCGATTAAGTGATGCTGAGTTAAAAAAGGAATTGTCCACAGTGTGGCCTAACCTCTCTCAAAAGACCATGGACCTTTTGGTGACGCCGCATAAACGTAAGCATTTCATCATTACCTACACTTTGAACTTTGAGGCTGATGAAACAGTCATCAACATGCCTCTTTCTCCCTGTAACAACCTGTGGAGGACCGCAGTGGTCTCAGATATTGTAGTAAAGCATATTTTAAATTAAAAACTAATTGTACAAGAAAAACTGTAATTAACAACATAGTTTACAAATTCATTAAGTAATCCATTATTAAATAGAAGAGTTATAAAAAGAATTTACAAATGAAACTTTAAAACACTAAATAAGTGTATTGTTAAAAAATACATTAATGAATTCCTAAAGAAATAATTGAATTTAAAAATCAATTTGGAAATGCAGTTTTAAAAACAGAAATAAGTGATTAAATTCACAAAATAAAACAAGAATAAAACTTTTAATCAGGCACTGAAAGGGGCAATACCTTTTAGCATTTTTATTTATTTTCTTATCTGTATTTCCTTAAACTGTTAGCAAATCGATTTGTGAAGTCATTTTACCCTCTGCGTGTAGACTTTCCGTGACACTTTGGGCCGTGAGCTGGTAAAACAAGGTTAAACAGTGTGGATTAGCCATGGAATGTAACGAGCTCTCTGATTAGTTACCACCAGGTGATAACCAACAGGCTACGTTTAAAGCTCAAGTAGGCCATTTAATTGGACTACTGTTCTTGTCCCAGCGTACAAATCCTGAGGGAGAATTGTGGTGGAAATCTAAAATAAAGATCGGACACAGAACTTGTCTTTGTGTATTTAACGAGCTTTTGCAAAAGGATCAGCACAGAGTTCAGAAGATTCTGCAACTGAGTGATAAAGAAGGAAGTTTCAGCACACTATTTCTGGACAGCTAGTAGACAGTTGATCATATACATGGAATGCTCCCAAGGCCCATTTACTTTTTGAATGAGTGCAGTTTCAGTAGAGTGAGGCCATGTTAACAGATTTAAAGGGTTCACGGAGATTTTTGCTAAAAATATAGGCTGAAAGTTGCTGAGACACGAGTCTGTCTGACACTTTTAAAAAGAATCAGAGGTTAGACACTGGCTGATAGTTTTTCAGATGTACTAGAACAACCACAGCAATCTTAAACTGGGGACGATGCCAGTCATTAGTGACAAATACACCATATTTCTCACAGCTGACCAAAGATCTCTAAAAAATGTATCCAGCAGGAACTCAAGGAGGTGTGTTTGAAAGCTTAAACCAGTTTAGACAGTTTCTCAAGAGAGACAGTCTCTGAATTTGTGAGGACTGAACTGGGTTTAACACAGAAATGTTGTTTCACAAACTCATTAGAAGTGACTGAAAATTAGGGAGTCAATTTATTTGCAGCCTCATTTATTGATTCTTGGGATATACAGAGCTAGAAAACGTTTATTTCTCCCATGCAATGCATTTCAGCCTCTTGTGGCTGAAATGAGTATTACAACAACAAACAAAACTGAATGAAAATTCATTGATAAACAAATGATCCTGGCATTTTTCTGTAAATTCTTTTACCTGTTTAGTCAACACCAAAGGAGAAAAAACAATGTAGGTCTGTCATAAAAACAGTTTACCAGAACTCTCATTTCTCACTTGCGTCTCTCTCAGGGCTTCTGACTAAACTCATTTGATGAGAAGAGTTAAGCACATTGAGCATGCAGACTATGAATGCTGCACCACTTCTAAATGCAAAAAGGGTGGGGAGGTCAAAAGAATTCCAAATCAGTTGCAAACAATGGCTAAAACTACCCTGTTCTGAACTGTAAACCAATTTAATTCATCAAATCTTTGTGCCTGTGCTGCAGTTATCGTGGATCTATTTTTAAGCGTCAAAGAATCCAAAAACATTTTTAACCTGCAAGAAATGTGATAAATTGCTTTAACTCTTAAGATTGTGAACAGAGGTAAAAATAAAAGATTTCAGTCTAGGTGAGTACATGTACAGCTTGTTAGTGTGTGTGCCTGTCATCATGAGTCAGTGCTGAAGATTTGTTGTGCATTTGTGAGCTTTGCTTTTGCTGCCACCTTTTGGTAAGAATTGAGTCTATCACCCAGCTGAACAAATGCCTTTTCAGACGGTTCTGTTAAAATACTTGTTTTGTTCATCTTGAAAATCAACTTTAATCACCTGATGTGAATTTACAAATGGCACTGTTAGAAGTTCCTGGTCTTGAAACTGAATCAGTAGGGAGACAAATGGAGATGAACTGGGGACAGAGGAATGAGTCAGCAGAATTTCCTCTCCTCCTATCCTTCCTTTTTTCCCATCTCATCCTCCCTCCTCACATCATTTCTTCTCTCCTCACCTCCTCAGCCAAAGAACTGACAGTAGGGAAGGTTTATGCGGCTCTGATGATTTTCGACTACTATAAGCAGAATCGAGCGAGGAGGCTGCAGCTGCAGCAGCAGCAGCAACAAAGCGCATCTGGCTCCCAGGTACAACATCCACACCACACATGCCTGCACACCACACCCACACACACACACACACACACACACACGTGCACTGAAGCACACGCACATTGGATGCAGTAATGCAAACCTGTATGCATGCCCTCACAGATATTATGCCTGCACACACTGATACACACTTTGGGTCTCATTCATGAAATGTTAGTAAATTATTGAGTAGATTTGCACATAAAACACCTCCGTGCTAAAAACCAACTGTGGATACATGAACGCTGCGTAAAACCCGGATTTGATCGTAGACACGTGTGTGTTCATGAATGCCAACCAATCGAAAACTGACAGTGCGCTCCCGCTGGTCAAGACTTTATAAATCCCGCCTATGAATAGCCAATGAGCACCATATAAGGAGGCGATGGTTGCTATGGACAGGTGCGTCCTGTCGACCTGCGAGCATGATGAGACAGAGAGAGAGACAGAGACAGAGAGAGACAGAGAGAGAGAGAGAGAGAGAGACCTTGCTAATGGCGAGATCGAAGTTATTTTCGGTGCAGAGGAGTTGAGAAGAATATTTTGTTTTCTTCTGTTAGTGGTGGTGTGACAGGCTCAGGTAAATCAAAGGCCTGGAAGGCGGAGGCGGATGTTGTTAATTCCATGTACTCTATTAGATGCATTTAATGCTGCTGGAGCGCTTCGCTAGAAATTCATGCGCATTTTCTAAAGTGTTTAAAGATCCAGTTGTTACTGAAGTGTCTGTCATCTTGCAAGAAAGTCAAAAAGCAAATGAATTATAGTTGATGTTCAGGCATTTCACCACGGCGGCCTACATGTACCACATGTATATGTGACAAATAAATCCTCTTCAAGTTGTCATATAGGCATTTAAGATGGACTGATTAATTCACAGCGTTAACTCACGCATTGAACAACATGCAAGAAAATGTTCCACCTTAAAAGATGCATCAGAGCGGCTCAGTGAAATAAAAGATCTTTTTCAGCAGTAACGTTAAACTTTTGGTAAAGTATTAACGTGAAAAGGCAGCGACGAATCCTTTGGTTTTTTGGAACAGGTAAAAAGCTTCTTTCATTTTTGTAAAAGTGCAGCAGACATGCACGCTGCTTTCTTCATTGAAGAGATCTCTCTGTCAGGAATTTTATGTGATTTAACATGATGTAAACACATGTTAAGTAATTTCAAAAACCCGTTCCCCTTTTTAATGAACCTATCTGAAGCAAAATCTGCTTATTGCCAACTCACTTAGCTTATTGTGTTAAATTTCTAATCTTTTGTTTCGAAGGCACTGGTGTACTGTTAACATAACAGAGCACAATATGAACAAAAAATGTAATTCTTAACATGACAAGCAATATTTATGTATGTTCTCTAGTTTACACAAGCACTACAAGCAGTCAGGAGCAGGTGTAGATTTTGTTAGTAGCTACGGAAAAAGCGGAGCTACTAAAATATTGATGCATGCCAAAATACCCGTAAATTTGCAGTTTACACACACATTTGTCCTGTTCACGTTTCATGAATAAGACCCAGTGTGTGTACTGTTGGAAATTCTCAAGTCACATCTACCTGTGAGTTCAGACCAAAAGCTTCAAAATCGTCTGCAGGCACTCTGGTCACTGGCATCGCGTTGCCAACCTTCTAGCAGGCGCTTGCAGGAGGCGGACAAAGGGGCGGATTTTCAAGCTGTGCTGCAGATGTGCTGGTGTAGGCAGACCAGCTGTGCGCTTTACAAGAATGAAAAAATATACAATTTTCATGTTTATGAGTCTTTCATTATTATGAATTATTATGTGATTTTTGAACGTCTCTGTAAATAAAAAAAGACACATTGTACAGCTCCGGGAAACCAGACACCACCATGATCAGTTTTTCCTTCATCTTCTACTACTTGTTTTGTTCTTGATTTCTTCTTCTCCTTCTTCTCCTCTTGCTGTGGGAATCCCAGTCTGCAATTGACTGCTGCTTCAGCGTCGTTGCTGCTCATTTGCATAAAGTTGAACTCCTCCCAACTTCAAATTGATGCTCAGGTTGCTGGCATTGCGCTGCTTGCTGCTGCTAATTGGCCAGACACCCTTTGTCGCCAGTGTTCATAGAAAATGAACAGCTGCTGGCTGCTTTTGACGCTCATGAAGCTTTTCACCTGAGCTCACAGTAATGTTATTTACACCATAATGTTAACATGGACCTATGTTATGTGCACAGTTTAAAAAGATTTGGCATGTAATCTCATTAAGGATTTGGTGTGTAAACTCATCAAAAGCACATTGCAGACTAAGTGAATGATTTTTGAACTGACGTTTAGGCTTGTTTAGGCTTGTATTCCTGGTGTTACACACAGATTTTATTACTTGACCACTGGCATTTCACATTTAGATCTGTGCAGCAGCAGCAGAACCATCCCAACCCTTGATGCTGAGCGCCAAGCAGGCAGGTGTAACCAGGGTTAGTCAACCTCAGGTTATTTGTAGTTGTTTGAAAATGTATCTGTATAATATGTAAGTGTATTCTACATGTTACTCCCAAATTTAAATTCATAACTATTTTTCTATGAGAGGGAGCAGTAAAAACATCTTCTCCTGATCTTAAGTGAAAATGTAGCTATCTATGTGTTACTGTCCCTTTAACTGAGGTGGCAGTTGTCACTTGTTGTTTTCAGTGTGAAAGAAACTGAGAGGAGTGGGCTTACCTTCGCGCCGCTCTCTGCGAGTCCCCCTCGGCGATGCATGGTGTGTCTACATGCTGGAGAATAGATTTATACAGATAACTAAGCTAGAAGACAGGAAACTAACAGATAAGTCTGACACGGATTAAGGAGAGACGACCGTCGATCTGTGACTTCGAGAACTATTTAGAGTGGCAAGCAATCGATTTCCCGGTGAGTAATGATAAGTATGCTCATTAGCATGCTAACTCGCTAGCTAAGTGTTACCTGCTGCTAAAAACCTTAAGGATGAGCCTTGTACTCTGTCTAAAACCAGTCGGGATAAACTCGAAACAGGTCGGAGTAATTTATTAATGTCTGAAGCCTGTGTTTATGTGCTTTTTGAATCTTGTGTTGTTAATTAATTTAGTACTGTGTGAAATGTTTGATAGCTGCTTGGTGCAGGCTAATACGGTGCTGAACTGGTGTTAAACTGGCAGAGAATTCATGCAGCTAAGCTTCATCTGAGTGTCTTGAAGTGGTGTTTTCATGGTCATGGACATTAAAATTAATGTAAATATGTTACAGGGTGAGCTGTATGCTAAGAAAACAGTTTATTTTGAAATGTTTATGTGAATTCATGTTATGTTTACTGTGAGTTATGATGGTTATTCATGAAAAAAAGTAAAATGGACACTGGAGAGCAGTAACTTTATTTGAATATATCCAAATGGACCTTTATTATGGATTAGATGAATAATTATTTCTGCATGGCTGCGTAGGCTGGTTTTTCCTAGAATCCTTCAGTCGGGTCCTCGGTCCTACTACCATCTCTGGCTGTCATCCATCTGCATCATCACCCTGGTCACCACTCGCCTTCGGAAAAGGGGCCATCCACGTCCACACCTCCATGTCCTCCTCATCACAATACTCACCTCGGACATTAACTGCGGTAAAAAAGGGCGGTAGGACCTTGAGTGCACTCGTTTTATTTCATTTTATTTATCTAATTTTTTTATTAATTTGAACTTTTGGACAATCTACTTTTTCTACCTGAGATCTCAGAGGGTTTTTATTTTATTTTTTCCCTTTATTTTGGTTAAAAAATAAATAAAAATACACTTGGCCAATTGTGTTCTACAAAGGTACTTGAAAGAACTGTGAAATGTAAATCCAACTTAAAGTTGAGGATACTGGTACTATAAATTTTTCATGCAGTATTCATTTTAATTTGTCTACTTTTTTTTTTGAGATACTGTCTTGATTTTTACTGGTCTCAATATACTTCCTTTAAAATCGTCAGTCTGTTGTTGTGTGTGTTATTTGGGGTGGACATTTAAGGCCTAATCCAACAATTAGGCAGGGAAACCACAGCAGTCTCCTCATCGGGTCTAGAGTTAGAGTCAACCCTCATATTATTTGATATTTAACACTGTCTTAAGGTGACAGTTGCGGGTAGAAGGGGTTACAGTAGCAACGGTAGCACAGCATGCTCTGCACAACACCTGACGCTGCGCAGCATCTTCTTTTTTGAAACCAAAATAATTCCACACCACCGACGTGCTGTTCCTCTTCGAGACTAAAGTCTCAGTTGTGTCAGTTTCTGACTGTTCTGTCGAGCCAGAGGCCATTGCGCTACAGGTTGAAGCGCAGCATGAAAAGTTGATGCAGCCGAGTGCTCCACTAGCTTTCGCTCGCGTCACATGACCACCTTGTAATCGCGCACGTTGCGGTTAGAAAATCACGTTTTATCATATCACAATATTATCGCAAATGCAACTAATCGATCAGCCCTAATCATGACCACCTGATCTGCGGTGAGGTCTGGGGTAGAGCTGTGCCATCTGTGCTGGTAATGAAGGTTAGGGAGATAGTAAAGTAAACTGGACCCAAAAGTGGTCTGCTAGTACCTGGCTGTGTTTCCAGCGGCGGCGTCCTAGCAGGTCACTGGTGCTGTACACAGCTTGTGGAAAAGATGCATCCCGCCGCCCCATAAGCAGCAGGTTGGGAGTAATTGGGTCGAGATCAGCAATGTCAGATGTAGCATAGCCGAGGGGGCTGTGAGTTGAGGATCCCCTCGACTTCAATCAGCAGTGTCATCAGGACCTCTTCTAGGACTATTTGGTCTTTCAGGACCTCTTGAAGGGAGGCTTTAACTGATTTGATCTCCCTCTCCCATGTGCCACCAAAGTCTGGTACATGTGGTGGATTAAATCTGAAGCTGATGCTCTGTACAGCAAGCTGTTCCTTCCAAGCAGGCTCAAGGGCAGCGGAGGCCTCTTGCAGCTCCCACTCGCCTCCTCGGAAATTGGTGCCTTGATCACAAAGGACTTCATATGGCTTTCCTCCTCTTGCCACAAAGTGTCACAGAGCAAGCAAAAAGGAGTCAGTGTCCATATTTACAGAAGATCTGAATGCACACATCTGGTTGTGAGGCATTTAAAAATGATGCCCCACCTTCTCTTATGTCTGCAGCCTATTTTGATAGGTGTATGGGCCAAAACAGTCGACTCCAGTAGACCAGTATGGTGGTTGGTTAATACGTAGCCGTGAAGCTAGCAGGTCTGCCATCTGGGGAACAGGTTTATTGTGCCATTTATGGCACTTTGCACAGTCGTGTTGATGTTTTTTGACTGTTTGCCATCCATGAAAGATCCAATATGTCCGTCTTATCTCTGCAAATACACAGTCAGGACCTGATTGTGGCAGATGGTTGTCATACTTTCGTACCAGCAGTACTGGGACAAGGTGGTCTGGTGCCAAGACCGTAGGGTGAATGGCATCCTCCTTCAGATTTTTTTCTGCCTTTTATAGCCGACCTCCAACTCAAATTAATCCTTGTCTTGTCATACACAGGGGAGAGAGAAACTAGGCCACTGTTAGGGCTCAGAGGTTTACCTGACTGCAGTGCAGTCACCTCTGCCAAGTAGCTCTCTTGTTGTGCTCTCCTCAGGATGGCGACTTCTGTCTCTAGCCAGTCAGAGACAGTCATCAGAGGAGTGGCCGCCCTGTATAGGGATAGGTATGCAGCGTGCACCAGTTCAGACCATGATTTTTACTGGATTAGATCTGGAGCTGTGGGGCTGGTCACTACGATATTGCCACAGGAGGTGGTGTTGTGGGTCTTGTCTGTTAGTGGGGGTGTGGAAATCACAGCAGGATTAGCTGGCCACTCGGCTGGAGGCTGGTGGAGGAATGTGGGTCCACATGTCCAGCAGTTGAGCTTTGTTAGTTCCATCAGGGATTTTCCGCATTTGATATTGTTGGAGGGGTTCTCTTCTGAGGAAGCGTATCTCCAGCTGTCAGCCCCAACCAGCTCCTGAATCTCAGCTCCTCATGTTCCAACAAACACCTTGTACTGCTGAGATTCTGACCTGATCCAATGAAAGACGGTTGTGGAATCTGTCCACAGTGTTATCTGACGTATTGGCAGAGTCAGCTTAGTTTGCAGGACCTTGGCTAACTGTGCACCTGACAGGGCAGCACACAGTTTTAAGTGGGGTATTGACAGTTGTTTTTTAGGTGCCACATGTGACCTTGCCATCGCAAATGACATCTGCACTCTGCCTTTACTGTCCTTAGCTCTAAGATATGCGACAGCACCATAGACTCTCTCTGAGGTGTCAGAGAAGATGTGCAGGTCAATATGGGTGCTGGCAGGAAGAACAGATGTATAAAATCGTGGAGATGTATCATTCTGGAGCTGTGGTAACTCACTCTCCCATGCTCTCCACACAGGGAGGAGCTTAACGGCAATGGGTTCATCTCATCCTCTCTCCTCCTTCCAGAGGGCTTGAACCAGAACCTTGGCTCGTGTGGTATATGGTATAATTTAGCCGAGTGGGTCATATTGGCTGGCCAACACTCGATACACATACCTCAAGGTTGGTTTGGCAGGTGGGATGGCCCGATGTCTGTATCCCAGTGCGTCAGAGCTGCAACGCCACAGTAGACCAAGTGTGGATTCTTGCGGGTCAGTCTTATTAGCAGTCAGCCATAACTCACACCCTGCTGATTTGGCTTCGGGGATAAGTGGGAAAAAACCTCTGGCATGTTGCTGGCCCACTGTCTTATTTCGAAGCCTCCACTGTTAAGAAGGGCTCTCATCTTGTCAATGAGCTGTCAGGCCAGATCCTGAAACTGCAGAGACTGGAGGCCATTGTCTACATAAAATGCTTGCATCACAGAGCTGACCACCTCCTAGCTCCCTCACTGTTATCCTGTATGTGGCGCTGTAGTGCATATGTAGCACAGCATGGGCTACAGGTGGTCCTACAGGGCAATACATGCCACTCGTAGACATCCGGGCTGCGCTTTCTCCCCATCACGCACCTAATGAAACATGCTGCGAATGTCTCCGCTGATGGCCACAGCGTATTACCTGAACCTCAGCGGCACACTGAGCATTGATGACCCCAGGATCAGACCAGGAAGTAGGTTGTTGTTAATGAAGCTTGTTGATGGTTAAATGAGCAGTTGAAAACTACTCTTGCTTTACCATTATGATAAACACGATAATGGGGGAGAAACCATGACTCCTTTGAGCTCCTCACCTCATCAGCACTGATCTTCACAGCATAACCAGCTGCCTCCAGCTTGTGAATTTCCTCATCGTATACTGCAGAATGTTCAGGGTTGTTAGAGGGACGGTGCTCAGTTGCTCTGAGGAGAGCCATCACAGTGGTAGGTGGTGCATGTAGAGTGGGTGCATTCCGTTTACACACGAGCGCGTAGCATGGCCGGATACGCCGTCAACTGTGACTCGAATAGTTTTTGCTCCAGTTGTTCTGTAGCTGCTTTGTCCTCACAAGAGCGCATCACCTCCTTGGTGTTTCTGAATGGCAGGGTGTCAAGCTGCCAGAGTCTCTCAATATGTTGGTGCAGCTCTTCTGAGGGAGAGAGGACTGATAAATGAAGACAGGTGCTCTCGCCTGAACGATGAAGTAAGCTGGCCAGTCCCTGTACAGCCCGTCCCAGGGCAGTACGCTCGGCTACAGGACCATCAATCAGGCCAGTCCGCACCGCATTCAGTTCAGATGCTGTGATGGCATGGTGTATGTCATGTTTCCTCCCCTCCTTTGTCATAGCTGAAACTTTGAATGACACGGTCGCTCCCTTTAACTGCACTATTTCTTGCCTGATTGTCCTCAGGGATAAGATTTCTTGCTTTCCCATAAGGCAAAGATGTTGAACTGCAGCTGGCAGTATGACTGTTTGCTCGGAGCCGTTGTCCAGGACAGCCTACGTGTCCAGTGTTTTCTTCCCGTTATAAAGGCGAACTGGGACAACCTTAAGCATCACTCTACCCGAATGACTAGCCTGGTCTATGAAAACCACACTAGAAGACGTACTCACAGTCAGTATGTTCTCTGTTAGCGCCACAGCAGAACAGGCAAGTGCTGTTCTCTGCAGGCAGAACAGGGTTTCTTTAAAGTGCAGTTTTTAGGTGCATGCCCTCTCCCACACCTCCAGCATTTTTTCTTTTCCTTTATTCCTTTATTCTTTAGGCACTGAGATAGTGCTCCTGGTTGTTACAGTAAGGACAGCAGGGTTTGAACCTGTCACGCTTCTGAGGCTGTGTTGGTGCGGTAGGAACAGGAGCTGGATTAGGTTGCTGGGTACCCTGGATACTACCAAGCAAAACAGCAGCAGTCTTAAGTCTTTGCTGTCCTTGTCTAAGATTCCTGATATTTGGAAAACATCATGTATTGTGCCAGTGCCTAAAAAACCAAATGCCAGGGCCCTGAAAGATCTTAGACCTATTGCTTTAACCTCACATGTAATGAAGTGCTTTGAGAGGACTGTCCTGGGGCATTTAAA
>JAPXVT010000024.1:2328209-2343230 GCA_029823135.1 Acanthurus reversus
TGAGGACAAAAGTCCAGATCCAAAACACCCAGAGTATGGTACCAACAGCGAGGAGAAAGAGAGAGAGAGAGACAGAGAGAGACAGAGAGAGAGAGAGAGACAGAGAGAGAGAGAGAGAGACAGAGAGAGAGGCATCCCAGGATGTCTGATGGTACGGCACAGAAAGCCTCATTGAAGGTCATCATAGGTCATTAAAGACGCATTATTACATGGTGTTGCTGAATACTTAGCTCTGATTGGTCAATTACGGCATTGTACGGTCTGTTATTTCTGTATAACAGACCGTTGCAATGAATAACAAATCGTTGTTAGGGATGCCGTTCAGACCTGGCTCTTCGTCAGGCTATGGAGGTTCATGTCCTGTCATGTCAATCCAAGGAAAGAAGTCTGGTGTTTTTGTATCTATGATCCGTTCAGTGTGCTTTTGGAAAAGGTGGAGTGACAGACTGACGGTGGCGTGTTTTCAGTGCTTTATTCAATGTCACAGTTGCAGGCACGTTTGGGAGTTTTTTCCTTGAAGATAGAGCTTATAGCCGACTGTTGCAGGAGCATCGAGGCTCCTTTTAAAGTTGTGTACACACAAAAAGTGATTTTACTTAGGAAGTCACATAGAAAGTCAATGGCATGATGCAAAATCATGTTGGGCGCCACGACAGACCCAACCTGTGACAGGATGGCCACGAATTGATGCGCAATAAAAGACCCTCGGCATCCATCATCACCCTGTCAGGGTTATTTTTGCTATAATGACCTGCTCACTTGACATTGTCTCCTAATCAGTCAACAACTGCAACTAGAAATTCAAATAAATATTAATAGATTACGAATTCATTCAGGATGATCAAAACACCATGTAGTCTTTAAATTTTAAATGGTAATGTATCATTAATATGGTGAATGACTATAAAAGGTGATAATGTCTGCATTTGTAAATGTTCTGTTGTGAAGCCTCAAGAGTTTCTAGCTTTGTAAAATACACAATCAAAAGTTTTAAATGATCTAAATATGAATGTCTTTAAGTCATTAAATGGTTGTTACATCAATCCATCGTGTCTACAGTTGTAAATGTTATGATACAAAATGTTAAACTCTGATGTTATGTAGAACACAGAAACATCGCAGTTCACGCTGCAGCACTGTCCTGCTCCACAGGTGTCACAGGAGAACCAGCGTCTGACCCAGCTGCTTCCAGAGAGCGAGCCCACAACCGAGGACGCTCCCACGAGAGGAGACACCACCACTCCTCTGCAGATAAGCAGCGCTACTACTCTTGCGACCGCTACTGCAGCCGGGAACACTGCCACACCAAATCTGCCACTGCCAGCTGTGCCGCCTCCCCCAGTGAGGGGCAGGAAACCAGCAACAAGCAGGTGGGAGGCCACTGGTGTGTAGAGTAGGACCACAACAAGTCTGTAGAGCAGCTGAAAGGGACTGGATTAGTTTGGAGTTCAGATGACAGTGTCAGTGTCTTTGAATTCTGTTTTTTCTCAGATTATTATCCTTCGTATGGATTATAAATCTCCATTTTCACCAAATGACACTAAAACTCCTGTTGTTCTACTACTGTTGAGAAAATTTTGAATAGCTGCAGTTTTGTGAAAATCGCTGGCAAATTCAAAATGTTTTTGAAATTGAGAAGCTTCACAAGCACCAACGAGGATATTTAGCAAGCCAGTCTGCCCGACATCCTCACAGACGCCGTCCCACAGCTCATATTTTAATGTTTGTGACATATTTGATATTTTGTATTGAAATTATGCAGCTTTTGCCAAGGAGGAAATGTTCACATTACCAAACCAGCGTGGGTATTAACACAAACAGTGGTTTGCAGTGGCTCTAGCTGCTCTAACAGAAAGGAGAAACACTTGCTGAATCAGCTGAAATACATATAATTGGTTGCCAAATGTGGAATAATCTGCTGCCGAAAATATTTCCCAACAAATGCACTATTTCCTCTTGTTTGAGAAACTGCAGGGATCAGCCATTCTGAAACTTAATATTTATATTTTGGGCTGTTTTAAAGAAGTAAATCTTCAGTAGGAATGAAGAGATTAACACAATGGGCCCATGAATCATGTATTCATGTCCTGAGCTTCTCTTAATTTTTTGTTTGAGGGTTTTTTTTTATTACAAATGTTTCTAGTCAGGTCCACCAACTAAACTAAATTTGTCATGAATCATGTTTTGCCACCTGTTTATGAGGAGGAGCACCTTCATGATTTAATCAGCACTGATGAATTGATTCAATTGAAACGATAAGGACAAATGTTTTTAAAGACTAGGAATAATTTCTAGTCCTGCTTTTAGACAGAAGCAGGTAGCAGTTTAGGAGTGTCAGTTTGGTGGTATCAGACTCTGCATCTAGAAGACATTAGTGCTACAGCTGCCTACAACAAGTCTCACTGTGGGCTCACACCAAAGCTTCCTGAGCGTCAAAGGCAGCCGTTTGTTTTTAATGAGCGCTCGCGATGAAGGACATCTGACGCCTTCGCTGCAGCGAGTAGCACGCTGGCAGAGACCTGAGCAACCACAGGTGTCTTTGAAGTTGAGCAGCAACTTTATGCACATGAGCAGCCGCAACACTGAAGCAGCGGCTGATTGCTGATCAGGATGTGATAGTCCTCCCACAACAAGAAAAGTTCCTTGCAAACATCAGTTCTTTCTGATCCTCCACATTTGAAGAGAAACTAGTAATTGCGGTCTCTGGTTTCCCGAAGCCGTATGATGCGTCACACAGATGCCTGAAAGAAGGTGGCAAAAATAGCTGAAATATCTGGTAAGTGATAAAGTCTGCTATGCGACGTAAATCCATACACAGAAATGCCAACCATGTGCCAGTGAAGCGAGGTGAATCAGTAAGTACACATATTGCTTTTTTACAATGAATACAGTCGTTAAAATAAAATAATGATGATCACAGCTGAACGTGATGTCAGCAGCGCTGCTTGAACGTCCCGCCTCCTGCAGACAGGATGCCAGGCAGCTGGATGCCAGCGACCTGAGCGCCCACGGGCATATTTGAAGCTTTTGGTGTGAGTCCACAGTTAAGAACAGAGCTTTAGTGAAACAGAAACAAATACGATTTAACATGAGGTACATAAGTGATAATGCCCATTATTAGGTGTCCATTATTAGGAGTTAATCAAGGTACTCCATTAATTCCGGATAATGGACAGCTAGAAGAACATTATCCCAGTATGCCATGCTAACTTGTCATGGAAAGAACAATTAACAACCTATATCGTCAGGCATTTCTTTAATTAAATCTTAAGTTTCTGACAAGTCATAACTACTTTTCCTGGTTTTACCTGGAACAGTCACTGTCATCCCATGAAGTTCTAATGTGTTAGAAACAATTTACTTCAGTAAATAGAATGAATCCTAGAAAAGACAAGCAAAAAAAGATATTGAATAGTCTGCTCAGCTTGTTTAGCTGTGAATCTGAAAGCTAACATTATGCCAGCAGGATGTAAAATCAATAACACTGTGTACAGTTGACCGACAGTAAATATAATTTGAAAGTCTATTTTACAACTAGACAAGCCAGCAATACAATTTCATTTTTACAATTTCATCATACTGGTGTCCACGGCGTAAAGTAGCGAGTTAAATAGCAAATGTTATGTCAGATGATCAATTAAGTGATATAAAATGTAGGTGAGTTTAGAGGAGCAGTGCTCTTGTTACCGTTAGTGTGGTACAGTTGTTATCCTTTCGGAGGATGAGGCCCTGAAGGACGCGGTTGTAAATTAGTGATTTTTTAAAAATTATTTAAATTCTACTGTGACTAGATGCAGATACAAGCTGAGCCAGCACAATTATTTAGACAATTTCACTGCAACAACTTCATAGACACCCTATAACAGTTTTAAATGGACACCCACAAGCCAATCAGAATTGACACTTCATCTTAGTCCCGCCCCTCTGTCAAGCTCCATCAAGCTGTCAGTGCTTGCAAGGAGCCAGTGCTGTTTGTATTTGCCCCTGCTGGTGAAATATCACATTTTTGGAGGCACGAAAAAGACAAACTTTGGAGGGAAGCAGACAGAGGGGTCGGCAATATGCCTTTGAATGATCAACAGTATGACGGATGTCAAACTGCCTCTGCAGCGAAAACAAGTTCATGTTGTGAGGATAAAGATACATGCCTACAGATGTGCAGCAGCTAAACTTGAGTTTCACTTCATTCAAAAAACAAGGAAGGACTCTTGTAACAATCTAAGACTCTTTTAGGACACGAGGAGGACACGCCTCTTTTTTCTTTAAAGTAAAGTTAGGATTTGTTGTCCGGTTTGAGTTTTGGTAACCAGTACAGCAATCTGTTGACCCAGAGCTGCTATCCCGAGTCTTCAGCCATAGACTTTAGCTTAGCTGGCTAAACAAACAACAACAAACAAACAAGTCACTTAAGTTAACCAGCTAATATCTGCTCATAAGAGCGTAACATGTCAAGTCAGTTTAATTTGTATAGCTCCAGATCACAACAAAGTTGTCTCGAGACACTTTACATATATTTACACAGTGTATAAGATGGGGTCATTATTTATCTTAGATTTGGTGGAGCAGACGTAGCTGTGCTTGTTGATTAATGAGGAGTTCAAAACATCCAAATGTTTTTGGAAACGTAGAGAACATAAATTTCCTTCAACCTCGCTGAATAACGAGCATCGCTTGTAAAAGTGAACCAGACTCAGCGTTTAACCGTGACTAGCTTGAAATCCACAGAAGAGCCTGAAATAAAGAACATTTGTAACGATCACATGAGTTCTATGAAGCACAGCTGCGTAGCTGTCGGACTCTGGTCAGAGCTGGCAGATGCTGTTCTATGATTGGCCAGTGTGCTTTCAAGGGTGGAGCTGAGCAAAGGGTCAAATAAGTATTCAGTCAGACCATGGGATGAAACCAAGGGTGCTTTCACACCTGGATCGTTAGGAGAAGTTGTTTCAAAATAGGGAGCTTTTCCCCCTCGGCCTGATTTATTTGGGAATATGTGAACACAGCAATCGCACTCTGATGTGGAACAAAACAAGCGAACCGAGATCGCCTGGAAGAGATGGCCCCGCTCGCCCCACTGGAACCCTGGAGCGGTTTATTTGCAGTAAGACCACAACAAACTCAGCAACCTCAACAAATAACTGGTTTGCTCCTTCACCCTCCAGCAGTAATAGCAAATCAGTACATCACCATATTAAGCCCAGTTTCCACTGAGAGCTAATGTTTGGTTTGGTACGGTACAGGATGCATTTGTGTTGTTTCCATTGTCAAAAGGATATCAAAGGGTTCCAAATAACCGTACTGTGTCGTACCTGTTTTGGTCACCCTTTCGTTGGGTACTAAGTGGTCCCGATGGGTGTTCTATTCATGAGTTAGTTCATGAATCAATCAACCCACCTTAAATGTCAATATGACAACATGAAGAGGTTTTACGAGGATTTACCTGTGACAAATACATATCGGACACACATGGTAGTGAAATGTCTGAACATCAGCCATAATTCATTTGTTTTTGCCTTTCATGCATGCTGACATACGCTTCGGTAACGACTGGATCTTCTAACTCTTTATAAAATGAGCATGAAAATCTACTGGTTTATGCAGGTAAAACATCTTTCACCTGGAGAAAAAGTGGCAGAGCGCCATTACGGTGCGCAGCTCAGCTACGGGGTACCATTCCAAAGGGTACTGTACCATACCAAACCAAACTGTACCGCTCATTAGAAACAGAGATATAATGATAGGTTACTCACCATGATAGAACATAATAGGACATGACAACATCTACTGGTTCAACAACTGGTTTAGTTCCGTGAATTTTGTCCAGCTCACAGTAAACTGCTCGTTCCTCAGACCAAATTGCCTCCTTCCAGTCTGCTTCAGGTTTCCTATCAAACAGTATTACTTGATACGGCTTTGTAAATAACAGCATCACAAAAAAAGGCCTCGAAAAAAATCACTTTTCCTTTTTTTGGGTTAGTTCAACTACCTAGCGTTAGTGTGCGTCTTGGACTTGCAAAGTGCAGCCACTCCACATGGCATTTGTTTCCCTATGCAGAGGGAAAAGGAGGCTGTGACTTAATGGCGTAATGACTTGTCTGCGATGGTGCGTGCTTTGGCCTGCTTTTCAATAACGCAGTGTGAAAGTAAAAGGAAAAATGCAATAATGTATCACTTTATTATTTGAATCAGACCAAAGGTGTGAAAGTTACCTCAGTAGCGTCTCTCTAAAGCAAAACAGCACATGAATTCTATGAACTGGTCATGGTCAGGTGGTGGTGATGTTTGGGTGAAACAGAGGATGTGGGACAGAATAGGGGCTGAACGTAGAAGAGGCAGTGTAGGTTTAGAATGAAAGTAAGAATGAGAATGAAAGTGCATGCAGGCCTGTTAAAGAATTACTGCTTATCCCTCTGCATGCTCTTACTGCTGTCTTCTCTGTCTGACTGTAGTGCAGCCTCTCATGGCCTTTCACTTCTTTTCCCACTTTCTCTTGTCATCATTTTCCATTCATTTGTCTGTCGATCGTTACTTTTCCATTAGTGCTTGTTCTTCCATTCTGTCTTCTCTGTGTTCTCTCCTTCATTTGTTCTCCGTCATCTTTCATGCCATCACGTATCACATTTTTGTGTCTTTCCTTTCCTTCCTCCGGTGGCCCTGTCCCTGTTTCCTTCCCTTTCCTTTCCTCTCTTACATATTTTCCTCATCGTTCTATTGTTTCAAAATGCTTGTCCAATTTTCATCTAGGGCAGTGGTTGGGTTAAAGGCAGCCCAGTGGCACTGAGCTCCAGTTCTAGCACGCCAAGCCGCGGACGTCGGCAGCTCCCCCAGACCCCCCTCACCCCGAGGCCCGGGGTGGCCTACAAGACTGCCAATTCATCCCCTGTGCACTTTGTGTCCAGCCAGGCTTCTCTGAGTCCCGGCCGGCTGAGCCGTGGCCTGTCGGAGCACAACGCCCTCCGGCACAGCGGCTCCCGCCACTTCCCCTGCCCCGTCACTCGTATCAGCTCCGAGCCCTTCCTGGGCCAGGGCCACGACGAGGCCCTGGGCAGCCTCTACGGCAGCCTCCGGGACCAGCTGGACGTCTTCCAGGATGCGGCGTCACTGACGCCCAGCCCCCGTGTCGGACGCTCATCTCGGACCGCACTGCCTCGCATGATGGGAGCCCTGCTTCCCGCTCCGCAGCAGAACCTTGGGGTGCCCAACGGGTACCACTTCAGCTTTGGGGGCAGCACCAGCCCAGGCTCTGGCGTCAGGGCACCCAGGTATTACCAGGAGGCAGAGGAGGACGAATGGTGCTAGCATGGCTTTAAACCAACCTTTTTAATGCATTTGTGAGGAATTGTGATGAGTTTTATCATCTTCTTTGAAGGCTTTAGTTTACATTGTCACTGTATGTGTTTAATGCTGTATTTAAATCTTAACTCTGAGAGCTACAGTTAGGGAGTCCATCTTAACAGGGAGCGGATAAGGAGGTGAGGAAATATTTGAATGTGAACACACAAAAGTCTCATTTTAATCAAAGGGCACGTAGCATTATGAAACAGAAGAGCAGACTCTGCCAACGTCGGGTGTCTTACATTAGCTTGATATGCTCTGACTTCAGTGCTTTGTTGAGACCACCATATTGATCCTCAAACAAAATTACATTTCAAACACAGACTATGAGTTATATTGAGATTATAATGTACTATGTGACTGTAAGGAGAGAGTAGATCCAAAGAAATATTTGTTTACTGTAGATAAACAACCAGACCTACTGTGTGTCATTCATAACTTCAGTCTCTATTCCAGGGAAACCATTCAGGTTAACAGTGGTCCTGATGTATTTTGCTTTACTTTTTTATTTGTTGGTCATTGGTTTCTAAGTACTCATCTGTAAAGCTTAATTTACATTTATGTGGGAAAAAAACAGCATGTTGCTGTTCTCAAGCAGGATCTTTTGTTGAAGTGGGGGTCGTTGTTGAGATAACAATATGTCAAAACTTCAAGCAAATTCCAAGCTTGAAATATCATCTTATAGAGTGGATAGTGCTCACACATTAGCACAAGGTTGAAATACACAGGAGAAACAAAGGAGTGGTCCTGACCACTTGAGAATATGAGTCCAGTAGAAAATTTTAGCTCTGGTTTGGTCTCCTCCTACGCCATTCAAAAATATCTGACTCTCTTCATTATGTCCATTAGCTAAATGCTAACTGTCTGTCTGCTATTTACTGCTGATCAGGTGAATTAAAGTGGTTTTAGGGTTAGAACTTTTTCACTGAAAACAGCTGCCCACTGCTTGTTTTAACCCGATGGTTAAGACAACATCAAACTCGAGATGAGTTGTGCCCTCTTCATTAGCTGGTTAACAGACTTTTCAACAACTTCTATATTATTGCAGCTAACAGTGAAACATAGTGAATAAAAGAGCACATCATTTCTATGCTGTAAAAAGAAGTTTCTTATTCACTGTAGTTGAAAGTCTGAAGTGTGTTTGAGGGCCAATATGGCAGTTTCAGGTGATGGCACTGCAAGTCATGCAAACAGGACAAAGAGCGTTCAGTAAAACAGCAGTTTAAAGTCTTGAAAATCTCAAAGACATTGTGACACTGTACAGACAGCTGTGTTGTTCTTTAGTTTAGGACTCTACCATTCCATGATGATGCCTAATCCTTTTTGACATTCCCTTTGTGTCAGTCGAACAGGTGAAGTGCTGTCACACACACAGCGATGATTGTTCTGTCTGTTTATCGTTTCTTGCAAACTTAACGAAAGAAGCAGTGCATGGTGGTGAGAAGTCCCTGACTGACAAATTTGTTTTCTATAAAACTGTCCTTGTAGATGCTCTCTTTTCATCGTGTGCATTTTTTTGTATGACATGAGAAAAAAAAAAACAAAGTTGTGTTTTGTGTGAACTGCTTACGGTTTGCCATCGTTTCAGGTATAATGTTTCTTACAGACTTCTTTGCGATGTTTTAAGACAAAGTGCCTATCCTTTTAGATACACTGTAGAAAAAGATGCAATGTCAACTGTTTTCTAATGCATCCACACTTGAGTAGATGTTTGGTTGATTCTGTATGTAGCTCTGCAAGAAAACATGTTGTACAGAAAGCCTTATCTGCAAGCAGAGAAACAAACTGCATAAATATATCAGTCCAGTTACATTAATGCCAGTAACACAGTGTGCATGTTTAGATGGTTGGCTACCTGCTACATATGACCACCTTGTAGATTTTCCTTTTTTTGTATTTTTAGTATGGATATCACCGTGTGAGTCTCTAAGCTCCTGTGCTGTTTGGACTGCAGAGTGTGTTGTTAAGCTGAAGTCTGAGGCGCTGGGAGTTAAAGAATGTCTCCCTTCAGATTTAGGACCCAATGTAGCAACGGGCATCCAGTCTGACTCTTCACGGGTATTTGAGTCAAGCCAGGTCCCCGTGCCTGTGTGTGTGTGTGTGTGTGTGTGTGTGCGTGCATGTGGTAACTGGTAAACATCAGCTGTTGCAGATGTATTTTGCATTTCTCTGTGTTGTTTCTTTGTCATACTCATGGATAACTGGCAAAAAATTGATGTCGTAATGTCACGCCAGGATATTTCTAGCAGCTACTATACCATCTAGTTTCACAGCAGGAAATGTAACAGTGATCTTCAGGCTTTGGTGCCAGAATGGAATTTATTTATTTATGTATTTATTTTACTGGTTTTGTTTTGCTTTTTTGTAAGAGTTGCCAGTTTGCGGCTATGCTCAATATTCACAAGCAAGAAGCTGATTGTAAAAGAGACAGAGTGACTAATTAACATAAGCAACAATAGCAGGCAGGCTGTGTCCCAATTCTGTACAACGTACTAACTCAGACTGGTTCACACACATATGGTTTGTTCACACCGGAAAATATTAGGAATCTCAAAGTTTAGTTTTTGTTCCAGGACTCTGCATTATATTGGTAATTATTATGAACTTTGCTAATTACTTGTAAAAGTTCAGCCCAACAGGACGATGGAGAGGCACTTTAGAGCTGTGAACCCAGTTTAAGAAATTAGATTTGAGGTCTCTTGAGGAAGATTGTGGCAACCAAAAACAAGTATCAAATTATTGCTCTAGCACTTTTCTCTTTCTTTTTGTCGTTTTTTTGTAGTTTCATTCCATATTTGTAGTTTAAGATCAATTCCTTTATGTACAAAATGATAAAGTACATTCCATTACTTTACATTAAGTGTTTGTTGTCTTGAAATAAGTTCACTGCTAGATTCTTGATTTTAGCCAGGTACTAATACTGATATATAGATATTTTTGATATTTTTGGTATAGACCAGTTAAATTAAATGAATTATGGCTGACCAAGAAATAACCTAATCATACCAGTTTATGGTGCAAAACTCAACTCGTCAGTGCTCTCTAACTGACAAACCATGCAATGGTGACACTGTCTCTAAACTAGGTCAAACTTATCTCTGCATTTCTATACAGACATATATTGTTCACTAGTGACCAACATAAATCTTGATGCTAATCAGTATATCTGGGATAAGCTAATATCAGACAAGATATCCTGAGTACAGGATAGTGCAGTAAACTGTTAGTATGTTGTAAGGACCTGGGACACATCTAATGTCCACATACACATTTTTAATTAACAGCAAAAAGTGATTGTCTTTTTTGAGGCTGTTAGATGCAAAATTCTGGCAAGTTCCCTCAGAACTGAAGGAGGAAGCAGATTAGAAAGATAGAGGGAATCTTGTCTTGCGAGCTTAGCAGCATTAAATAATGAGACAGTAAACAAAGTGTGAAAAGTTTGTGTCAAAACAACCAAATCTAATCTCACTGTGTGAAGTCTGTGAGACTGGAAAAAAGATGAATTACAGTACAAATCACAAAACAACTATTGGAATGTACATAACACTCAGACTGATATCTAACAATGGTCAGAAGTGATTGCTCGGTAGTGGAAGGTCCTGCTGGCAAACAGCTGCCATGCTGCCTCACTGATCTCTGCTTCCGACTTGAAGGAGGAAATTCTCCGGCTGTTGGATTTCTAGGAAAACCTCTTCACACCATCCATCATTCACAGAGCTCTGCAGGACTGTCTGTTAATGCCTGAAAACTGTACTCTGCTCTGAACTGGATATGTAGGCTGATTTAACAAAAAAAAAAAACATGTTTGTTATAGGCTATGCAACTTGCTTGATATACATAACAGGCATCACATCAACATTAGATCGTCTTTTGTGAGATTTTGCTCTGTTGCAGGGCTTTTACATCATGGCAATCTGTAAAATGAAGGAAAGGTTTCAACCTTTGCAGCAGCTGATCGGCTAGAAAGTATTTGTGGAGGATTCCTTAAGAGACTCAGTAGGTAGTAGGTGAAAAACAGGGGCCTTGTTTTAATCACAGAGACACACACTACAGGGGCCAGAAACAAGCTGAAAACACGAGAGTAGGGCTATGCAACAAGACAAACCCATTTCTCCATCCATTCTGTAGCTTTACATGCTGGTCTCTTCAGATTCAGGCTTCAGCATGATTGTGACCAAATGTTTTATAGGAAAAAAAACATGCATACAAAAAAGACTTAAAATGCATAAAGGCACAAAGTGTAAACAAGAAACAGATTATTTAGAATATTTAGGATTACAGCAACTTTATACGTATATTTGCATGCATAACATTTACCCACTCTGACAATGTCAATGACAATCCCATGGCTCAAAATGGGAGATGTGCCCTGTCAGGTCACAATTACATGTTTTCATGAAACTGCCTTGAATACTGTCCAAGTGTTTCCTCCTGTCAAAGACAGAAACACATTCTCCTGCAGACACGTTCATTATTTGAGGAGTTTTCTCACACTATGGCAAAAAAATCATGACAATACCTGTACCTTCTTTAACTATGCGGCCTCTGTATTGCGTCAAAGGATATCTACCATACCTGTGGACCAACTGGCCACAAAACAATACAAGCGATCCGATCTCTATTTCTGCATACCATTTGCAGTGTAGACGTGGCTTTTTCTGGAGAAAACACAAATGTTTGCATGTTCTAACAATGTATGTGCATGTAGAAAACTTAGTACTTTTAGATACCATGTGTTATTTTGTTGTTGATTTTTAATATTTGATATAAATTGTGAGGTTTGTTGAAAAGACAGATTTATATTAATAACAGTATTGAACATTCTTGACAGTTCCACCCCGTGCAGCAGAGCTGGAACATTCCTTTCTTTAGGTCTTGGGATTCAGTGAAATGTTTGTTTGCCTGATTTTATGTTCCTTGGCCAGACTTTGAATTCTGCAGTTGTTTCTACATTAAACATTTTGTATGAAGCAAAGCTCCTTGAAATAAAAAAGAATGAAATGAAACCACTTTTTATTAGTTCAGTGATTTAAGTGTTGTGTAGATTACACTGTCTACTTAATCTGGGATGAGGATATGCACTCTGCTGTTGTGAGTCTTCTTAATCAAGATGTAGCCTAATGGAGAGCTAAAAAAAAAGGGGGGGGGGGGTATTTAGGCTTAATTTATTTAATGACTTGTTCGGCGTGTATTATCAAAGCAGGCATTTTTATTTTTATTGTCTTGTTCTTTTGAGGATACAGAACAAGCTGACAAATCAAAATGCCTGATGTAACAAAATGATGAGGTATATTTGTTTTCACACAGAGTTATTGCCTTTTGTAAAATTTCAAACATTGGTGCAAACATTATTAAACCAACCACCAGAAAAATGGGTGAGAAAATAAACTGTTTATTCCATGGATAAAACAGAACAGGATACAATCAGGGAAAAGGTAAATAAAGTAAGACAGAGTCCTTTTTTCAGTTTCTGTGTTCAGCTCGATGGTTCAGCTGTGGACTCTGTTAAAGGAACAAAACGGACTAATTCCATCATTTTCTGATAGAATTTTCATTGGGTCTAATATTTTGCATTTCCAAAAATTTAAATTAGCACCTGTTTTAAAAAAAACGCAGTGAGCGGGCGGTTACAAGTGCATCAGGTGAGAGTCAGTGGAAACATGACGTCAAGTGGAAAGTCAGAGGAAGTACAATGAAATAAAAGCGTCACCACAATGCGGGTAAATTCGTAAGTTTATACAAACAAGAATAAGCGTCTAGCCTCTCTAAAGTATATCAGGGCTTTACTTGCTTTTTTGTGCATTTAATATGATAAATAAATTTCCTAAATTGTTTCTGTTTTGAAACTCGTGACCGGAAGTTATGATGTGAAATCTTTCCAGCTTGACCAGAGCTTGAAAAAAGCGCTGGTCGGCTCATCACCTTGTGATTTTATGATGGCTTATCGCTCACAGTCGGTTTGTTCATATCATGCATGAACGTTTACCTGGAAAAAAAAAAAAAATAAAATTACCAGAGTAACGTTAATGTGACCCTGTCAGTCTTTAATTTGTTGTCCCGTGGACAGAGCATCAACGAGGCCATGTTTTCAATCCGCAAAGTGCAGTTTTTGATGGTTTGTGTCGACATAACTTTACTTGCCGTGGACATGATTCCTTTTCATGAAGAGGACACGTGGAGTTTACCGCGCACAGGTAAGATACACCTTCATGAACATGAGCAAAATGTTATCCTGAAACTCACAGACTTTATGTAAATGTCACAAAAAATGCTGTCGCACTAAGGGAAATAACAAGTTAAAGTTATCTTATATATTCGCAGACACTCAGTAGAGGACACTAATATTTCTAATAAATTGCTTTAGGGTTTTATAACAGCAGTACAACGTTACATGGGGGAAAAAAGAAAAAAACCCTGTCAGAGTGATTTTACTGGTCATATTTTGATGTGATACAGGTTATTTTTTATTTTGTGTGTTGGCAGTTCCAATCCAATGTTCCTCACAAATCCCAGAAAAACTTTTTATAAAGGTTAATTTGCAGAAGCTGCTTAAACTTGTGATATTGACTTGTAGTACCCGGTTCCTCCGCTGGGAGCAGCTGTTGCTGCATCATTGGCTCCTGTTGTAACCTGCCATGAACGTCCGTGTGATGCGTCTGAGACAAAATACAGTGCTGCGCTACAGCTGTGTGCAGCAAGGGGAGAAGTTTTCCTCAAAACATCTCTTTCTATAATAACAGTCTTTCAGCAAGTTGACTGTCTGTGTCTTCTTGTCTCTGCATGTGCTGCACATTCATTTAAAACCTCATCCATCCTCTCACTCAGGGCTGCATTTGTTTCCCATCATGCTCTCTGTCACCACTTTGACCCTGACATGATGTCCTAAGCTACGCTGAGAAAAATACTCTCTTTTAACCGTTTCGGTTTCTGAAAGTTGAAGGTGTCTTTGAATTTCATTTGTTTTTCATGATTACACACCTTGACAATAGGTGAAATGAAATTCTTCCAACAACTACTTTACTTTCTTGCTCTCTTCTCTCCATCTTGTCGTCCTTCTCTGAGGTCAATCTGGAAAACATCCATGTTTTCGGTGCAGTTTGTCACAAAGTAACCTAGCAACCAACAGATAGTGATTAGAACACCTGTTAAGTGGAGTAATACCAGAGGCAGTTAATAATAGAAAGCGAGACGTATCACTGACTGTTCACTTCCTGTATCAGGGTCACATGGGTTTCACCATGGCCCTTTTAAGGAGACAGGAAGTAGTCTTGAGTCCATTCATTCTTACAGGAGAAATGAACATGATCACAGATTATGACCAATTCTTTCGTCCCATCATCACCAAGATGCATGTTGGACCCATTTTTCAATAGACACATATCTTCTGAAAATTGTTTTTCAGACTCACATATCAGGAGAAAATTAATTTTATTCAGACCTGTCTCTGTCTCAGCAACACACTCACGAGAGATCTGGGAACCGGTGCTTCCCGTCTTGCTTCACAACGGACATAAACGGACATTTAAATGGTCTTATAGGTGAAACCATGCATTAAAAGTTAAAACTTATATCAAACAAATATCATATGACGCAAAATCCAGCTGCTGTGATCCAGTCACACGTTGTTATAACACGAAGCGGAGAGATGTTGGTTCTTAACTATTCTATTGGAGATGCGACTCCGCCCAC
>JAPXVT010000024.1:2563607-2576768 GCA_029823135.1 Acanthurus reversus
AATCTTTATTTGGAGGTTAATATCTATTGTTTTTGCTTAATGTGGGCTGGAGATGCAGTTCATTAACATTTTGCTGTGCCTCTTTCACCTCCTCTGGCTGATCCAAGGGTCAGATGATTAAATCATGTGAGGACTGCTGAAAATGATCAGTTACAATCTAAAGTAACCTCCCCCAGAATGTGCTTCGCAACCTATGTTTCGACACGACTGTCTTCCTAAGAAAACAGTATCCATTGTTGACTTAAAAGCCAATGATGGGTCATAATTATATCCATATTGCACAACAGATCATCTGTATCTGTACTGAGATAGAAGAAAAACACGGGCCTGATTTATACCGGAAATCACATGAAATAAGGAAATTTTAGTTCTTAACCAAATGCAACTGTTGTGCTCTCAAAACTTTCATTTGATTTAATATTGAAATTTGAAGGTAATCATGGAATTAATCTCACCTCCTCATGCTGTACTCATCATTTATCAATATTGATTTTTAGAAAAATGTTATTTATTTAAATGGAACAATGTTGAATTCCAGTGATGCTGTGTTTAAATTTTTACTTTCACGTTGCTGCATTTCAGAAGAAAAACTGAAAAAAGAAATGGAGGGAATACCATAATATTATTCTCATGTAATAGGCAGGGCTGTTAGTTTAACATCACTAGTAAAACAACAGCACACAACTAAGACGTGATTTCCAAACAGCAAATAAATTCCGTTTGTACAGACAAATTTTACAGCCTAAGCAAACAACTTATTACAATAATAAATATTCATCTGCATTTCCGTGTAATCCTCACATAATTTAACTACAAAAGAGACAAAACCCAGACATTTAAACACAAACGGAACAATTTACAGTGGAAGAAATATCTGTTCTCCATCTATAGTTTGTGCTTTGCCAGATTAGGTATTTGGATTTCGGTTTATCCCTATTGGACAATTTTGCACACCACGATAACAAACAGTTTAATACCAAAACACGAGGTGCCCTTTTTACCACATGAGTTTTAGAAGAAAAAAGTGCATTTTGTGGCTCAGGTGTTTTGTCTTAAACTTCCTGTCTGCACTGAAATTGTGTTACATTGCATAGGTTTGCATCTGCTGCTTGTGATCACATGGCACCTGCATTTAAGCAAGTTTTGTACAGAGCAGCTCCAATTAGATCGATCAGCTGGTAACAATACTGTAATAATAAAATGTAATCCAATTTGTATAGACCTTTAAAAAGAAAAACACAATATTTCATTTTTTAAAAACACAGTCATAGTGGAGACAAATTTAGAAATAAGCTCAGAATTAGATTACACAAAACATATAACATATCACATAGTTGGAAGATGTGATCCTGTATTTAAATTCATTGTAAGTAATTTGCTTCTCAACAGACTCAAAATCAAATGCTTGCAGCAAATGCAGAAAATAATGTAATTAACTATCACCTGCATCATCACACTTCTTAGGTCAGTGTGTTTTTGCATTTTTTTATGGTATAAAAATCGTGTTCATATATTGTGGCTACACAAAACTACATAAGCTAGTTGTATGCAGGATAACAGTGGAGGTAACTTTGCACATATTACAAATCTGATATCTGCAGCTGGATGTGTGCTGCCAGCCTTTAGAAGCACAGCAGGCTGTCTTGTGTACTAACTATAACTGGCTATAGCAACTTGAAGACAAAACAGGAAATTGTAGGACTTGCAGCCTGTAGTTTGTTCTGTCCCTCTTTCTATTGATTAAAACTGGCCCCAGGAAGCTTTGAATGTAACATCAGTTAGATTAACCTGATACTGTTGATTAGATTGCTCTCATATAGGTTGCAAAGGAGACGTTATATCAAAAGAATAAAGACAGGCTAAAGATCTGAGAATTTCCCAAATTGTTTTCCTCCCCTCCCCATTTTCTACAGCCTCTGTTCGTCCTTCAAACTGCAAAAAGCCTGATGATGTTTTATCACAGACTGTGTGCTTTTTTAAACACATGCATTTTTGAACTAATGGTGATGCCGTTGCCTTCCAAAAGACCAAAAAAAAAAAAACAGTGTCACCTTGTTGCTCTGAGGAATCACATTTCATTCAACTGACTTAACTTCATTTAATTTTGGCCCGCATCAGACACAATCATAGATGGGAGTTGGCTTCTGTCTGAGGAACCGTGTTTATTTCCTCTTACCCTGACCTTTAAAGTGATACGTTTCCTTCTCTATTCTTTACACATAAAGTCACTCTTATAGCTTAACAGAAAGAGACTCAAGGTCAAATTGAATCTAAAAATTCTTAAGAAGCATTGATTTTTTTCTTTTTAATTCATCAAATTACAGTAAGAGCTTCTTTTCATACCTTTATTTTTCACATCTGTACTGTCCTTTCTCTCTCCTCTGAGCGTCCTTGCCTTCCGTTTGCATTCACCAAGAAGCACTGGGGGATCTTTCTCATTAATGGCCTTTCGCAGTCTCATTTATTATGTTGTGTTTTACTTGTGCTTAATCATCACTGAGCCACGTAAGTCTCAGCGCTCAAGCGTGTCACGCAGAGGCTTTTAAACGTTCCATTTCCTCCATCTAATGAACTATTTATTTGTTTTGCCCCATTTGCAACTCAAACTTTGTGGGAGGGAAAATCTTTCCCAGCAGCTTTCTTTTTTCCTCTGCTTGCAGGGTCCTATTTATTCTCTTTATTCCATACAAAGGTTTTCACAGTCGGCATAAAGCCACGGGACCTCGCCGAAACTCACTCAATCTACCAACAGTGAGAAGAGCCTTTTCCAAGTCGAGCTGCTTATGAAGATAACAATGATGGAGTCTTAAAGGCAAACGAGTTCTGACTGACTCGGCCTAGAGCTTTAAAGTGGTGCCTTTTCCCTCAGTGAGATAAGCTCAGCCACTGCCATGTGTGCACAGGATGGAGGGGGGCGTCTGCGCACAGCTGAAGACTTTCTATCTGCATGCTACTGGGCTTGCAGAGTTCAATAACCCCTCTTATCCGATCTTTGTGTGACCTTCATTTTGTTTTTTTTTTACTTTTTTCATTTATCTCTCCTCATGCTCCACCTATCTGTCCATCCAGCCGGCAGTGTACAGGAGTGTGGGCCCGCCGGGTGCTCAGGTGTCTCTGGAGCAGCAGGCCTACATGCTGCTGACGGAGCCGGAGAGGCAGACCATGGCCTACTACCTGCAGGAGTACCAGGAGGGGCATATAGGAGTGGAGCCGCTGGCCATGGCTCTGTTCGAGCTCTTCAACACACATGCAAAGGTACAGCAGCTACTGCGTGATGCACAGCAGCTCTGTAAAAAAAAAACAAAAAGTTTGGAAGAGACCTCATAGAAACATGTTTGAAGGTGTTTGATTGTGGGGGAACAAAAGGACCACAACTAATGAAACAAATTTTTTGTTTGTTTGTTTGTTTTGTGTTAGACGTATGGAACCATGCAAGGAAATTTTTTTAGGTAGTTGTGACAACACTTTCTAGTAAAACACCATTTAGAAAAGGCTTTTAAACTGTTATTAATGCCTTTGGTAACCATAAAAAATTTACCATTTTCACATTGAAATAGAGGTCATTGTGCTTCAATCCCAACAGGGAAAAAGTCATGTGCTAACAGATAGAAAATAGTAAGAACAGACAAATGTTGACCTCAAATCTTTCCACTGAGTTTTATTTAATATATCAACCAAAACTCTGTAAGAATGAACCTGTCTATAACATCTATAACTTACAATTATCATGAACAACCTTTGAGAAAGACAGAAACTTTCCTCCAGCACAAAGCTTACCCTTTAATGAAAACTAATTTTCACATTTGCAGATAACTTCCTTTTTTTTTTCTGCTGAATTACTTAAAAGTTAAAAATCTGAGCACAGATTTAAAGCTATGGAGCTAGTTAGGAAGGCTTCACACACTTCACACAATGACACATTCAAAGACATTTAATTAATTTCTTTTTTCGAGTTTCTCACCGTCGTTTCATGAGCTCAAAATCTTTTAGACCCTTTTGTTTGATCCCACAGTGATGAGCAGAAACATAAGACTTAAAATTCATGTCAGACATTCAGAGTAGAGAGTGTATTCTAAGCTGACCTGTAGGATTTTAGGATTTTTTTTTTTTTTAATTCCAACAGATACTGTACAAGTAAATCATCCACAGGAAAAAATTCAGAATTTATGTGTTCACAGAGTACAGTGCCATCATCCAGGCAGGACGTGCAAGTTTTTGTCAAATAGAAAATAAAACAGCCCTGCGGCGCGTTGTCTTTAATTCTGGGTCCTCTATCTCAGTGCGTTTCACTCGTCTCAATTAGACTTCTCATTTTATTTGACTGTCCCTACATGCTCCCTAAAAAAAAGGGTCAGTCAGCAGCACGTACATGCTAACAAGATACTGTAGCAAACTAAGTCAGAACAACTTTTATCAGGCGGCTGCAGATTAGAAGCTTTTCCCTGCCAGTGTTTCTCTTGTCATATTGATGTCTGTGTGTGTGTGTGTGTGTGTGTGTGTGTGTGTGTGTGTGCCTTAGTTGGAGGAGGAAACAGCATGTATGCTGATGCAACAGCTCAACCAACCAGGCCTCCAATGTTCTGTCCAATAACCCTCTGTCTGCCACTCCATGCAAGCGCTGAGAGGGGAAAAAAAAAAAAGACCAAGAACCTCAGAAAATTCACTTGTGGCTCTGCTTCAGCTGAGAGCCTGATGCACCAATACGTCTGTCGTCAGAAATTAATCTGACCGCTAACAGCCGGTAGGGAGCAGCAGATTGAGCTGTGAGCAGTCCTCGTTGCCTCACGTACATTGCATTGCAAACAGTGCTCGACAACGCTGAAATTCTGTCAGACTCCTCAATGAGGCACACGCCTCAAAAATTCATGTCAGACCCAATAACACCATGTGCAGTTCTTCTTTTTCTACTTAAAAGGCAACCATGCCTATTTTCAACCTAACATCTATCTATTCGAATTAAACTGAGCGTACGCCGCCATGTTAAGCCGTTTTTGACCCAGTTTTTAAGCTGCACGACTCATTTTAGAGTCGGGCTGAATTTCGTCTTTGCCAGGCAGCGTTTGCAGTGCAGTGTACAGGGTGGAGCGAGGGCCAATTATCCACTTCCAAATGGCTGTCGGACAGTCAGATGATTTTCTGACATGTCAGAAAATTTTGGTCAACTGAAGCTCTTGCACAGTTGAAGCAGAGCAGCGACTAAACTCTCCAACGTCAGTGCCTTTTTCCTGACTGTGCCTGCCCGAAGTGGCAAACAGAACATTTGAATGCCATGGTGACACGCACACAACAAGCACACAACAAGGAAAAACAAAATTAAGGGGCTGGACAGTGATCAGAGCGTAGCTGATGCTAGCCTCCAAGCTAACAATAGTAAAAGTAGCTAGTATACCACCAATTCTCTACAAAATGGACAAGCCATAACGTTGCTGTCCACACATTCCAAGCCATCTGCAAGTCCATGTGCTCGGCACATCTTTTTTTTAGAGGTTTCGGCACACAGGATAGCACAAATTATCAAGGCAGCATGCATCTATTTTGTTAGTATTGTTGCTAGTAAACAAACCTGCCACTGAGCTTTCAAACAAACCTTTATTGACAGTTGTCAATAGCCAGGGTGGTCCACGGGGGCGACAGGCTGTTTTTACACGCAGTGTGAGCACTCGGGTCGTGGCCAACGATCAGACCGTACTGTGCGAGCACGTAAATCTTAAACCTTGGCTTTACATTGGCTCTAGCAGACTAAAAAAATTCCTTGTTATTGTAAACTATGCAATATTAAATAAAAGAAATGTTCGGAAGTGACGGATAACAAAGCTTTCTCTGTCAATAAAGCACAAACTGAGGAATTTATTGCTTCAGTTGACTACAATTACCATCAACATTAACTGGACATCCACATGAAAAGTGATGGATTTTCCCTTTAAGGTGAATCCGCTGTAATGTTCTCTTCATTTTAAGCCACCAACCGATCAACAAACTGACTGGCTGCATTAACGAGTTGTAAAATCATTTGCAATTTGTCTGAATATACAGAACTTCAGTTAAGAACTTGTGAGCGTGTGAACTACAGCTCAGCCACTCTTGGAAAACATGGTTCGAGTACGTTTAAAGCCACAGGAACAAAACAGAAAAGTTTTCATCATTTACTGAATCAGATGAGGCTGTTTTAAAATAGAAGTTGTGATCCATTGTGTCTTCATGTAAAACAGGTTTCTGGTTTTCTTTTCACTCTTAAAGCCTTGTATTTTGTAAAACAGGTGAGAATTCCCAGGTGATGCTAATCCTTTTTGAGGGGCGCTTTACTTAATTGGACAAAAGTTTATCTTTTTCTCTTGCCGTGTTTTTTACTTGATTTATTTACTAGTAAGAATTGTTAGGATATGAATGATAAGAAAGGTGCTATTAAAACAAATAGAAATCCTTCACACATTTTCCCTCCTCTCTTTCCCTCCAGCTGTCCATGTTGTCTGAGGTGAGGAGTCTGGTGGCTCCCCAGGACCTGGAGTTGTACGACAGGCTGGTGTTGCACCGTGAGAGGGAGGCCCATCAAGCCTGGCATGGAGGCCTGGGAGTGCTTCATCCACAGGGCCACTGCAACCACACAGCCCCGGTGATCCATGACGCGGGACACACCATCCCTGCTACGGTAGATCACTTCCCTGCTACGCCTTTAAAAAATCCATTGAAATGTTGTGTGGTATAACCTTTTACTTTCTTGACTTTTTCCCCTTTGCCACTTTGAAGTGACATTTTTCAAGATGCGTATCAGAAAAATAAGTTATAATAGAGCAAGATAAGAACTGCCCTGGAATTTTAAACTCAGTCAAGGTTGCTCCGTGCTAAGACCACCTTCCTGCACCTTCTTGTTACTTGGCTGCTCTTAATTATCTGACAAGAAATATTGATTTAAAATGATTTACTACCAGCTAAATGTAATTTACAAGCTATGCCAGCTGGCTGGCACAAGGTGCTCATCACAAATTTCAGTAGCAGTGACCAAAACAAACTGCACCTTTTGGTTGCGATCTGACTTGAGCGGATAAAACAGGTATAAAAGCAGTTTGTTGATCATTTGAAAGACACCTCATTAAATACACTAAAGCACCTCAACAAAGCTGTAAAACAAACAAGGCCGTTGTTTGCTTGTGTTCTTGTGGACTTGTGAAACACCATCAGTCACAGTTTTGTCTTGTTTGAATTTACATATGGGCTCAATCCCAAACTGATCCCTACCCACTACCACTTAGCTACCAAGTGTCACTCCAAATCAAGTTACACTCGCAGCTGTGGAGTGTCCCTCTGCTAAAGAGGGAGGCATAAATGTCTACAGCCAAACTATGGGACGCCCTTCACACTCAGATGTGGTCATCAGTATGGCAACAGATGGGCGCCCTGCTTGCATGACTGTTGCGTTATTTGAGGGTTGCAGTGTGCAATTATAGCTGCTGCTCGCTGAAGACAAAAGCATCTCAAAAGTGTCACAGCTTTGCTGTATCAGCTGCTGCATTGCAGTCACCGCCGTGTGTTTCAGTTAATAAGCAAGTTAGATACCGTTAAATGTAACTGTAGAGATTCCTTGTAGAGTCAGTCAGACACACAGAGGTCTCGAACAAAGTTTATTTTCTCCTGATTTGTGTGTCTGAATGTCAGAATGTTTGGAAGATATGTGCCTTGTGAAAAATGGGTTCAGTATGTATCTTGGTGACGAAGGGGCGATTAGTCATAATCTGTGATCAATTTCATTTCTCCGTGAGAATGAATGGACTCAAGACTGCTTCTATTAACTGTCCGTGGAGCAGGGTCCGAACGACATCCCTAACAAAAGTCTGTTAATCATAGCAACAATCTGCTGTACAGAAATAACAGACCTTAGAATGCTGTGATTGACCAATCAGAGTCGAGTATTTAACAAAGCCAGGTAATGAGTTAACGTTAAACTACCGTGAATCTGTTGTTGATCTTCTCTCTCTTTCTCTCCCTTATACATGTTTAAAAATCTGTCATTAGCAGTCGAATGTTTCTGTTAGGAAACGTCTTCTTCTCTGCTGTTGCTGGGTGACTGTAGTGTTGTTGTAATGTGCAGTGTAACATTGCATAAAACAAAGGCTCATGCCATGGTAGCACATATGGCAAAGTCAGCTCTGGAGGTTCTGATGTCATCTTCAGGCCTCCTGATGAGATATAAGGTGTAGTCTCCTCCAACTTCCTCAAACTGGGTCTAACCTGCAGATCTGGTCTCACTTAGGGCTGCTATGTCAGTCTGATATCAACCCAGCAGCCTTTGCAATGAGGGCCATACGGCTCTGTGTCTTGACTTTTCGATTGCAGAGGCGGATGGCCAGGCTTTGTTTAGGAATCCTTTTATAATTATAATCCTTTTAGGCAGTGCCATGCCTAAATTGGGCTGTTCTGTTGCTGTATGAGGAGATGGGCACTGTAACTGCCTCAGCATATTGCCATTGTCCTGCAGCTGCTTACATGCAGAGCTGTGACCAGAGGCTCCCAGCAGAGTTCTCTGCCTGCTCCTGTCGCCACTTCTCTATCACCACAGGACTAAAGTGGGTATGGGGTGGTGTAGGTACTGTTTATGCCTGAGGGTTCCAGCTGGATACCTGCATATCTTACCAACACTCAGATTTTTTAGGTGTTGAGCGGTCATGCAATCCTCTCACCACCCTCTTGAATTCGGGGGTCATAGCCCAACAGGTGCAGTAGCTGCCATGTGTAGGATGTTCAGGGAAGGTGCAGCTTTGTCATTTGAAGGGTGCATCTTGTAGCCTTTGCCTATTGAGGCGTAGCCTGCAAGGCGACAGGTGGATTTTAGGTTGGCTGTACCTTCTCCTAGCCTGTTCCTGAAGAGGCATGATCTGACAGGCAGCAGGCGGTTTGGAGTCAGACTTCCCCTCTCCTATCCCAGTGTGTTGGCTAGACTAGGTACCATAAGAAGTACTATACAGGCATGCAGGAGGAGCGGGTCCATCAGTAGGGATGTTATCCGTAGGCAGAGGTAAGGATCTATCTCTACAGCCTGCGGTTGCAGCTTAACCCAGTCACCGTTCCTACCTTCTTTTGCTGTACACTCCCCGATGTAGGGACAGTCCTGTTGCAAGCTCAAGCATATTTTGGCATATCTGTATGTTTACATATGTATTGTCTATCATGACACAATGATACTGATAATGTATTGATCAGCTGGTATTGTCTGGTCAGTTTCAGCTGTCTATAATGCAAATGTGAGTGTGTATGTTGTCAGTCATGTTGCTATGCGCTGTCTGCAGGGTGCTGGTGTGGAGATTTACCCTGGTAGTGTCTGCAGTCTGGTTGGTAATGGCATCCATCACTGTAAGGATGGGATCCTCATCAAGGTGAGAAAAGATGAAATGACTCCTCCATATGTTTGACCTTTTGCAACCAAATTCTGACTTCAGTATTGGTTTTTGATACTTCACTGAGAAACAATAAAAACTGGCTAAAATCTTTGGTCAAACCCTTTTCAAATCATTTTACCCAATCTATAATTAATGGCTAACAATTTCACTGCTTATGGTTCCCTGTGGTCTTGTGATTAGGAATCCTGGCTTTAACCCAGGTGGCCCAGGTTCAGATCCAGTGTAGGAACAGTTTGATGTTCTTCAGTCAACACCTAATTATGCTATCATACATTCTTGTACCTCAATAGCATGGTTCAAAATAGACATCATCCCTGTACAAAGAGTCCACAGTACTATTTTGACCTCAATAAAAGAATTATACTTTAACTGGTGCTTAAATGTTACAAATAGCATCTTTAATAGGTTATTTTTGGTCAACTGTTTCCTCCAAGCATGCAAACTGACAGAAGGTTGATCACAGATGAATTGTTTGGCATAACTAAAAAACAGTGCAGCCAATAGAAGGACCTGTATTCTTAACAGGCCTTGAATAAAGAGTTCACAAAGACAATCATTTGCAAAGAGAAGTGTGTGTATCAAAATTACATGTTCATTCAAATATCTTGGTGCTGCAAAGTTGTCCTGACCTTCACATCATATTCAGACATACAGACGTAAGCAAAGGTGCACTGGTAGTTTTATTCGGTGCAGATCCCTGCAAAAATCACTCTGTAATCATTTTGATATTCAAGAAAAATGAAAATGGTGTAAAAATGGTCATTCCCTGTAGTATCACAAATCTTATCCCAATTGCAATGTCAGTACAAATAATTGCAATTAGATATTTTTTCCAAAATTGGGCAGCGCTACACTGAGCCGACCAGTGTGCCGTCGCAGGCACAGGTCATTGTTTCTACAAAGAGAGCTCTCAGTCTGTGATCCCAGCACCAAAATGATTGAGGAATATACAAATAATTTTAATTCTCGTATGCTGGCACTTTATATCTGGGTTTGGAAATTTTCATTAAGTTTTCATCATATCCTGAGTATTAAGTGCTGCCACCGGCTAATATTGGAAACACTGAAGCTGTCATGGCATTTGCCTGCAGTATTAAAATGACTGACACTGAAACAAACTGAAATATGCCAAATCTAATTTGTTCACACTCAAAGCTCACGGAGCATCGTAACACAGACAAGTTAGCCTACTCTTTTTATTATTTCCACTGTAGGAAATAAAGTTTTAAGTCTGGAAAGCTATTGATGTGGCATTTTTTTGTGACTGATTATGACTGATGACAGTTTAGTTGTACCAAGAGTATGACTGACCAGGAGACTACAGGTCTAGTCTGCAGGTTGGTGAGCTGTGGTTATCCATTCTGTCGGCAAGCTCAGGTCTTTGGAATGTTCAGTTTTGTAAAAAATTGAATATTTACAAATGGTGTTGGTGGTTGTAAACAAAAAGAAAACTTTAGTCTCGTCTCTTCGCAAAGTTGTCTTCACCCAGGTGTCATTTGTTCAGCCTGGAAGTTCTTTCTTCTTCCTCTGAGGTAACCTGGTGGTTCAAATGAGCTGACCAAACCACGATGTCCCCTTGTGAATTATCAGTAGGTCCATGTTTCTCTTAGCCTGACAGTCCTATGTCTACAAGGCACCTATCATAACCGATGACTTTTCGCTACACTGGCAAGTAACTGTTCATACCTAAATTTTTTGGGAATAAAAACTTTCCTGAAAGTCTTGACTGCATTGTGGTGTCATTAACTGACACCTGGCTTCAGTCTTCTGCTGTCTGTCTGTACCAGAGTGTTACGCACAGGGACAGCAGACTTTATGGGGCACTTAATGTAAAGATAAAGGGTGTTTAAAACAATAATGATTTTTACTTTTATTGTCCTTTGTTAAAATGCATAGCCTTCATTCTGTCATTACTTTCTTGTTAGTGTTCCTGTTAGTCCTCTCAAAATATCACATAACTGTCAAATTACTAACGGAAATATCCCCTTCTGAACTGATTTAGAAATAAAACCATGTTAAACACAACTAGAAATGGTACTAAAGTTACCTAAATTTTATGTATGACTCAAATATTTCACTGATGTCCTATTCCTAATGATGAATTCTGAACGTTTATTTTTTGGGTGGTGTGTGTGCAGGACTTTGCTGATGAGCAGGATGTGATGCCATCCATCACCATGGAGAACAATGTCATTCACAACAATGAAGGTTATGGCGTGATTCTGGTGAAACCCAATAACGGGGAACAACTCAGAGTTCCTCTGGACAGAGGGGAAGGTAGGCAGAGCTCTCATAGACTGTCAATTAAAGACATGAGGACATGGTTAAGCAGATTAACTTGGCAGGTTTGTTTGTACAAAGCAACAAATATTGATCAGACCTTTGGTTCCTAGAGTGCCCTGCAACAGCTGAAGACAAACCGGTGGGAAGTGTTCAAGACATTCTCCAAATCTCAACAACATCGAAATCGAACCCCACCAGCAGCGGCTCAGTAGGTGTTCCGCCTGAATCAGCAGAAAACAACAACAGCACGGACGGTGTGGGAGCCACTGCTTCAGGCAAGAAGTGGCAGTTTAGTCGTCAGCTGAGCAGAAACAAGGAGACGTCCTGCTGCCGAGCCGTCCAGGATCTGATGGACCACCAGATCTTTGTGTCAATTCAGGGAAACCAGTTCAGACGCAACGGCATGGGCGACTTTGGAACCTTTTTGTATTGACAGACCACAAGGAAACACTAACAACTTTTCTACTGACAAACATTTTCAGACTAAACATCGAAACAAGTTCTACACTCAGAACTAACACGAGTCTTTTTAGAGTGTTTTGAAGCATCAGTAACTTAACGACAGCTTTATATTTTAGATAATTCTTAACTTTTCCATGAAGTAAATTTTGCTGATTTCCAGCCATCCACTGAAGAGAACAGAACTCTGATTTCTGCCCCTTTGAATTCACAGTGGATTGTTCCTCACCTTCAAACTTGCACAAACGTTTTTATTTATTTCTTTGCACTTCACATAATTAACATTTAAAATCCAGTCTTCACTTTGAATGTTGTTCAGATCTAATAAGCGTTGTCTTTTAAGGTGGTGGCTTGCTGAAAACAGTGCATGCAAATAATTCTACTTTTCACGAATATTCTTTTGTTTTCTGTTTTGAGTTTGATGTGACTTTGACACAGTGGCTGAGGTGTTTTTAAAGAATCAATAATATATTTTATGGTTGAGGGGAGGCTTCAGTTTTACAAAAGTAGAGCCCCAGTGAAAATAAACTTTTTCTTTTTTTTAAATTTCAGTCTTTTGTTTAGACTGCAGTTTGTGGAAATTATGAATAAACTGAATTTCCTGTAGATTGAAAACTTTGTTTAAACCTCTGTTGTAGTGTGATAATCCTTATATACATGCTTTACATCTTTTTGCCAGCTCCAGACAACAACTTTAAGTGCAACACTTGTTAAGTATCGGCATACAGAAGCTCTCTCTAAATAGGCGTCAGTGTCAGACAGGAACATGGTTCAGTGGTCGGCAGTCAACACTTGTGAAATCAAACAGAGCTCTAACATGATTTTACAGTGTGAGGCTCTTTTACCAGGTCAGTGAAAGCTGCTGTGAAAATTGAAATGCTTGATTTCAAAACTGAGGAGACACTGACCACACATTAATGTGACCACAATCATTCACATAAGACAAAAATTTAAAACCCAGTTTACACATTTGACAGAAAAGTAATCTAACGCAGGTTACAATACTTTGAAGTAAATAATATAGGAACAT
>JAPXVT010000024.1:2835799-2847624 GCA_029823135.1 Acanthurus reversus
GCAGTACTGTTGTTGTCCACACACGGCATGACAATCAACACAAAATCAAAATCAAAGTTCCTCAGAAGGGCTTTAATCAGTTTAATTTTTTGGTTGGTTTCATCGACTGCATCACTTCAAAGCAGGTGAATGAGAAGGTGCCGCTCTGATGTTAATGATCAGAGCTCATGTGATCTGCTGGGACGTGAACACATGATAACGTCGCGCCGGAAACACAATTAAAACCTGTAAGAAAATGTTACATTTCTGTTTAACGTGTCACATTTTATGTGCTCGCAGTGATTTTTTTTTCTCATCCCCAGCACAGATGGTTCTGAGCAGCACTTCTCATTCAGATTCTAGTCAAGTGCATTTAAGGAAAGATGTTGCATCCTAGTAGATATAGTATATCTCTTAAAAAATGCTCTGCACTGACACTTGGCTTAAATGGATGTCCAAGAATTCTATACTGTACATACTGTACATACAAGATTAAAATGTCTTTATCACAACAACCAAAGTGTGTTATGATGATTTTGTGGTGTCTAATGTCTTTTCTATGTTCTGTGACAGTTATTACAAACATTTTTATAAAATATATAATGTTTAAGCCTAAATGTAACATGATGATTACTGAATTTCTATCACTGTTCTCTCTCCTCTTGTGCTCAGTAATTATACATCGATGGTATCCTCATCATTCGCTCAGGTGGGCCCACAAAAAATCACGCATCCTGCAATTATGCTTATTATGATGTGATTTAGCTGCCAGCAAAAACAACTGGATTGTGACTCAGTTACTCAGAACTGAATCCATTTTCACAGCAAGAAAATGGTGGAAGAGGACTAGATTTAAGATACATAGGGGTAATATTGGTATAAAGCTCTTAAACAAAGTTTTATCACTCAGTTTTCTCATCAGTCTTGGTTTATCTTGCAAAAGTTTAAGCAAGACAGTTGGACAGGATTCTTTAACCTTTAAGCATTCTCAACAACTGAACACAGTCAGTACAGTCAAAATTAATCTTCAGGCCATCCTGATGCAATAAAAACAAATAAGTCTGCATGTGCCCAAAACATCAAACAAGTAAAACGAGATCAGGCATCTTCTAGGAGAGCTGTGTGGCATCAGCTCACTGCAAGTGTCTGAACTGTACTGTAATTACTTGAAGGTTAGTGAATGTCGTAATGCAATGGATACTGAATTGTAGGCTAATGGTTGTAAAAACCTGATTAAAATTCCAAAAGTTCACTCTAAACAATTCCAAAATTTAAAAAAAAAACAGTAATTCCAACAAAATATTGTTAAATTTGAGGTTCAACATCTCATTTTTGACCTGAAACTGAACTTTATACCCATGGGGACAAAATAGTGGTCAGCCTCACTAAAGGTTGTCTAAAATGTAAGACTTTATCTCTTTGATTGTTTTTAGTTTTTTCTATTTTTACGTATGTATATGTTCGATTTTGTGTTCATTAGCTACCAAATAAGCTTGAATAACTACTAATAAAGACTGATATGGTTTAATATGGTTGAAAGTTACGGTGAGAAAAACACATGACTCTGAATACATGTTGAATTACTTTTGTGACATGAATGTGTTTTAGGAGGTCACGCGGCAGTTTTTAAGTGTTGAGTTTCAGTTTTAAGTCATCAACTGGCACCTTATTGAACCAGTATTTTGCTCATTTACTTTTTGTTATGCAGATCGATCGAAACTTAAAAGTCAGTAAACTTTTGTTTCCAGGCGGCTTTCTCGTCTTTTAATCTCACAGTTCAGTAACCTCCATTTGATCAACCTGAACATCTGAGCAGACAATCTGCACACCCTGCAGTTCACCATGAGAGAGACTGATTCACTGCACACTCCGCAGCTCCATTAAACAACCGCTCACACAAACTGCTGCTTAAGGCGCAGGCTATCTATAGGCTGGGTGCTGAGACATTTACAAATACTGCCATTTGTGTGTGTGTCCATTTCTTTGTGATGTGTCTTGTGTAATGACACACACACGGCCATCACTGTAAGAGTTCAGCAGGTCTCAGATACACCACTCTGGCGCCACCTGCTGACTTATTAGAGTAACAGCAACATCCTGTTACTGATTCCGTAATGGTCCAGTCTGTGCAGCCGTCTCATGAGTAAACAACACAGTAAGTGAACAAAGCTTTGAGTCTTTCAGAAAAAATGGCTTAAAGAAGACTGAGAGCGGAGACTGATCAGGAAGTTCTAATTTCACACCTCTGCACTTTCACTGCAGTGCAAACTCGTGCTTTGCTATTTGGCTCAAGACAGAAAACTGTCAGTGTGAGAAAACTTATGTGATTTTATATATTTGTCTTACAGGAGAAAATGTGAATAACATGAGAATGTGTCTTCAGAATCACTTTTGTTTTAGTTTGCTCTTAGAATTAAGTTAAATTTCATTTTCAAATAGCAGGACTTGAGTGGAATTTCAATCTCTCTGTAAAAGCTCAACTTGAAGCAGCCCTACTCAATATTTTCATCTAAAAAATGGATCAAATGACCAAGTGCAGTGAGGAAGGAATCACTTGTATTGGTAACAGCTTTTAATCATCTCTTCTTGGCTTCTTCTTCTTGGTTTATTCTTTCACTACAATCAGTCTTGTTTCTAATTACAGTCGGTGGCAACGTTTAGCAAGAATTTTGTTTTTAGCTATACATCCAACTTTCAGGTCCTAAGTGAAACTGCAAATGTGCACATGCCAGTGCTCACAAAAAGGCATGTAACTCAGGTGCTGATGATGATCAAGCCACAAATTTTGGAATACTTAGTCAAAGTTATTTCTTGCATCTGCTACATGCACATTATGGTGCAGTACTTTGTGCACAGCAGGAACAATCAGAAGTCTTTCACTGAGCCTCCAAAAGGAAACGTGCAAAACTTTTCAGGAGGTATGTCCTTGTAAAAAAGTGAAATGTCCATCGTTTCTTTGTCAAAGCATTTGCATTGAAACAACCTGCTGTGGTTTCACATTACTAATCTCACATTTTTACTGACGGCCCCACCAAGAAAAAAAAATGTGTGTGTGGCACTTGTACATGCATGCTGCATGTGTTTAATGTGGTTTCACAAAGTGTGAACAAGAAGAACATGGCTTGTTGTCGGGTGGTGGTGTTTCACTCTCATTTGAGAACTGAGAATCAAAAAAAAAGAAGAGAAAAACAAACAAACAGAACAAACTTAATTCGGACAATGCCAATTATTTGGATGAATCCCCCCTCAGTGAACCAGCATCATGATTCACAGTGACACTGACTGAAACCATACAGCAGATGATCATCAAACTGCACATGTGGACCAGAGATAGTAAGTCATAGAAACATTTTAGCACTTATAGAAGATTCAAAAGTTTCTCTGCAAATTTTATTTATAAGGTTTCGGTTTTGAACTTTAATCTCAGCTGAGTTACAGCAGTTTTCTAGAGCCATGTGATTGTTTTGCACTGTCGTCATTTCCTTGTTTAGTGGATACATAGCTGTTTAAGGTAAATTGTGTTCTCAAGCACATCTGGGTGGAGTAACACCTACGAACTTGTTCCACATTTTCAGTAAGGCTGAGGTCACTTGAAGTGAAGTAAGGCTGAAATTGTGCTTCATCAGTGTGTTTGCAGAAGGGGGTTTACATTTAAACTGGTCACTTGGTATCATGCAGGTTATATTTGTGGTGCAACTGGTGTTTTTTTTTAATTGTAACTGAAAATACCATCAGCATGTTATCACACTACCACCAATTTAATGTTTATAACTATGACAAAAGATTGTCATAAAGATGCAAGTTTCAAGTCCCTGAAAGTTAATTAATAAAACATAATGATAATGAACACAGACACGTTACAGTTTGGTAGATCCTTGCAATGCTGTGGAATGTCATGTCTTGCAGGAAAATGAATAAAACATTTAAAAAAGGGGGAAAAAAGATTTGATCAGTTTAGATTAGCTCTTCACATCAATGATGTGTGATGTCCTGTCTTTAAACTGGACTATGTGCTTGTAATGAAGTTTAAGAACAATATTAGTTAAAAGAAATGAACAAAACATGTCTGATTCCTTATATACAACATATGCTTCTGCCCACAAAATGACTTAAAATCATTGGGGTCTTTTTACTGCACAGCTCTCATAATAATCACAACAGTCCACAGTCTGAAGTGAAGGCAGTTGTACAGTTAAGTTAGAGTTAGAGAACATTCTCAGACTTAACAGAGACAGAGATTACATCAACTTATTTTTTGTTCTCATTTTAAAAAACCTCTCGTTCTCTTATGCAAATCTAACCCTAACACACGTCCGTCAGTCATTAGGATCCCTGATTAATATTAATTCCAGAGTGCACATCCGAAGCATAAAAAAGGTTACATTGAAAAACTAGCTGAGTAGTGTTTTGTCAAGCAGAAATTTACCTGCAGCTCTTGTAGGGGAATGAGAATTCAGTCACACAACATCTGTGTGTTGTGTTTTCATTCCAGGTGGTGGTGAAGACTAAGGCAGACTATGATGCAGAGAGCAAGAAAGGGAAGCTACGATCTCCCAAAATTGCAGAGTTCTCCATAAGCATCATTGAAGGCGTATCTGAGCGACTCAAAGTAAGACTAATGCCGCCGCCGTTGTCTGCATGTTTCATATGTCATCCCATTTCCAATATCTCTCACACTCCTACGCATGCATATGCTGGAGAGCAGACTGCTGTCTCCCTGCAGCTCAGGACATTCATCACCGCCGTCGTAATACTCCCTCTCTACAGTCCAAGATGCTCTCCTCTTTGCTCAGGCCACCTTCATCCTCTGTGTTCTGTGCAGCCCGTCATCTTTCCGGGCTACACAGGGAGACATAAAGCACAGTGATTCACTTAACCCCGCCCTGGAACTCTCATTAATTCAACCGCTGCCATGGAGATGGCCTCTAAACAGCATCGTCCCTCACGCCTCCTTCAACGCCCCCCTTGGCCTGCAGATGTGTTTAGCTGTCTAAACTGTGTAGAGTAATTAAAACATATGCCCACGTGCATGAAAGGGTCAAAAAACAATCCTGGCTCCACGTGTGAATTGGGCACATGTAGAAGACTTCCTTGCATACTACATTTGTTCTGTGTGCAGACTATGCAACACTCTCCCTCCAAATTCAGTATCAACAGATGAAACCGGCTCTGTAAGGTGTGTCAGGCTTCTGTTGGTAATGAAGCTTTATTTCTAAGACATCTGAAAGGCAAGGTGGCACATCAGTGTCTGAGAGAGAACAGCTCGGATCCTCACATCGCTGCTTTGAAACGCTGCAGGCTGCCCTTTCATCGCAGATAGTCTCTTTCATAATCCCCTGTTGCTTTGCTTAGTACGGGATGTACCGTCTGCTCTGCTGTGCAACTGCAGGAATTGTACAGACAGATAAAAAGAATATTCTTTTATTTGTACTGATACATGCTGTTGACAATCTAAGCCAACCTGTGCCAAACATACTGTGGAACAGCACAAAAAGGGCTCGCATGCACAGCACCTCGCTCCCCCAAAAAATCCTCAAGGATTTTCTGCCGCCGCAAAATCAACACTTGTATCAGGATATTACCTCAGTTTCCGCCGCTCGTCACAGAAGTATACAGCAATTTGTCTGCCGTCGCTTGAAATAACCCTGTTGCTCCACAAGCAAAATAACCTTCTTATCAACTAGAAATAAAAATAACTCGCGCACACCTTGGGGCTCAACATCTTCGGCTATAATGAGGTGATTTCTCCCACAACCCCCCCTCCCACTCCCTAGAAACACCATTCACGGTTACATAAGCCCCTTGAGAGTTGAGAGCTGGGCTGCAAAGATGGTCACACAAACCGTTTTTCTATGCAGAACATCCCTAAGCCCTGACCAGCACCTAGATCCTGTTGTTCACTGTACGCACGTACAGATTTAGATATAACTTGGTGTTTCTTCACTTAACCAAAGTGCAACTCAGCTCAGCCGCGCGTTGCTGTTTATCCATGCAGAGAGAAAATAAAAAAAAAAAAAAAATTAATTTTCCTTTCATGTAATCATTTACACTATTTGCCGTGATCAGAGCCATCATTGGGCTGTGTAGATGATAATGGAGCTGCTGTGTGTCTCCTTTAGGTGACCTTGCTGGTGATCTGCGCCCTGGCCTTCCTGGTGTGTGTGGTGTTCCTGGTCGTCTATAAAGTCTACCAGTATGAGCAGCCGTGCCCCGACAGCTTCGTTTACACGGTAAGCACTCAAAGAGCACCATTACTGATCCTGCCTGGTGGCGATGCGTGAATGTGATTAACATTTCATTTCAACGTTCCCTGAGCAACCAATGCTTTTTATTTTGTGAAGTGTTTTTGGTTTTTAGAGGTGATTTGTAAATTAGGTTTGTTATGCAGTGACTACGCCACACTGATAAACCAAACAGCCAGTTTGTAATAACGGTATTTATATTACATGGTGCTGCAGTGAAGCTTAGCGTAGCTCTGACACTTATTAGATTCTTTTAGAACAATTTAATTGTTTTCTTTTGTAGACATAATCTGATCATGTCTCATCATCATTTTCTGTTTGAAGGTAGCATTTTGATATGAATTACTACTTATTTCCCAACTGCCAAACATTTACAAGACGTTTGTTCTTTTAAATGACCTTAAAACAAGACCCTGTAACATTCTAGTTAACGAAAATATTCAATAAAAAAAGCATAAAAGGGACCATTGCACCTCAATTCAATATGCCAGTACAGCGTCACTTGTTGGTTTGCTAATGCTAGCTAATGTTAGCATACTGAAGATAGGCTAAATACTGTTGTCTAATGAACATTACTGGATTGTTGTTGATTTCACAGACTTATGACTCTGTTTCACATGTGTTACAGTTCTAGTAGCTTAGCATTTTAGCTAAATGCTAAACATTACCATTTAGCATAATCAAATCAAGTGTCACTTACCGGCAGCAGCCATTAGCGATGGGAATTTAGGCTCTTTTTGCGAGCCAGATGATTTGGCTCAGCTCGGAAAACAGAGTCACCTTTTTTCTCTCAAATGGCTCTCCACGTAGTATCATTTTTGGAATTCAGCCAAATTTAGCAACGTTTTGACTTGTGCTTGGTATGTTTCCTAATATATCACCCAAATTATTCAATTTAATTATAGGTAAAGCAACACTATGTAACTTTAACTGAGACCCACTGCTTTCTGCAGACCGAAGCTGCAGCTGCAGCACCGGGTCGTTGCTGGTGACAGCTCCGCTAAAATAGGCTGCAGACAGACAGAGCAGTCGTAGGACATCAGAGGGAAATCATTTTCTCTGTAAAATATGATCCGATTTTACTAAAATTGCTGTTCTGTGCTATGCATTAACATACATTGTTAAAGTTCATTTTTGGAAGCAGTGGGTCACAGTCAAAGTTACATAGCGTTGCTTTAAATGTGTCTATAGAAAAGCTTTAATCATTAGTTAAGTGTGTACATCTACCCAACTCTCAGCTACAGCATACTTCATTTTTCAAGTAAAGCAGCATTTGAGAAATGTTCTGAACTGATTGATATTGAAGGCCTCCTGCAAGCTGCTTTCAACATGAACCAAATATGGTGAATAACATTCACTCAGTACTACAGACAAGATTTGCCTGACAGCTCGACTTCATTTCAAAATTTGGCACAATTGAAACAGGTTGAAACAACATTAAAGTGATTTATACCTCTAAGAGGTGGCATTCAGTGTGAGTGACATGAAAAACACTCAGATCCTTGTTTTGGTCTTTTTTCATACCAAAACAAATGTAATAAAATGAAATGGTGGAACATCTGAAACATGAAAAGGAGCCCAAGTCTTTAGGGAATGTGCTGCAAGTATTTGAGTGTACAGTAACAGAGTACGCTGAGAGGTTTACATGAATGGGCACACACACAAACACACACACACACTCACACAGAGGCTATGTTTTAACGCTTGGTCGGGTTAACAGCAGTCAGATTTTCTCACAGTGAAACTTTCCCACTTTTCTCCCCCAACATGTTTCCAATTAAAACTGAAAAAACTCCACAGCTTCATGTCTAATTGGTTTTGAAAGTGTGACCTCTTGTCTGCTTAATATTTTCCTCCCTGACAGGAAATTCCACCAAAAGCAAACCATTATAGCCATTAAGAGCACGCAAACATGCACACACACACACACACACATCATGAATACTGGCTGATACCTGAATGTTATTGTTAATTACGTGTTTTCTATATCATCTTCTCTTGTAGTTGTGACTGTCAGTTAAAAAAAAAAAAGGAGGAAAAAAAAGGCTGCCAAGCTGTCAGCTCATTTTATTGACTTTCTATTTAAGAGCAATTTCTTTTTTCTCTGCACCACATTTTAAGACAAAATATTGTCTTTTTTTACTTTTACCCAAAAACTTGAGTTACAAGTTAGCTCTCAGATGCTGATGTTATGTTTAATAGATGAAAAATATACTGACTTATAATGGAATTTACTTTAAAGGTCCAGTGTTAAGGATTTAGTGGAACCTAGCGGTGAAGTCGCAGATTGCACCTCACTGAATATCCCTCTGCTCACCTTCCTCCTCCAAGCCGATAGAGGAACATCTGGTGACCCCAAAACAAACGAAAAACACCAAAGACCTCTTCAGAGCCAGTGTTTGGTTTGTCCATTCTGGGCTACTGTAAAAACATGGTGGTCCTGCAGAAGAAAACCTTCCTCTATAGATATAAAAAGATCATTCTTGAGTAATTAAAACACAACCATTTTAATTTTTATTACACTAATCAAAATATTGTTACTATTGTACTCCATCTCTGTCATTGTCTACAAATAAATTCCCGTAACACGCACTGCACACACACTGAAACTTTAAAGCTCATAACTGAAAGTGAGGAAAACTTTACTCATAGGTTGGATGGAACCAACAAGGATTAATTTAACCTAAGATTAGCTAATCAGAGTTTAGTAAAACTAGGTTTAAAATTAGTTAATCCAGATTTAAAATTAAGCAGAGCGCTGCTGCACCATTCAAATTCATCTTGGTTTAGTAAAGCTAAGTTTATTATTTTCAGCTGGATTTAAATTGGGTTTAATCAAAACAGACAAGCTTGCATATCGAATTAAAATAAATATATAAACAGCATGCCGTCAGGACCTAGTAAGCATAAAAGAGTGGTGGATGGGGGCTGTAAACTGTTAATTGGCTGCTTTTCTCAATGTTTTGTTGTTGCTAGCTGACTAGCCAAAAAGTTGCTAGCTTTACGGTACTTGTGACGGCTTTGCGGAGTAGCTCAAGTTTTTTCTCCTTTGAGAAAAAACTTACTGGCCGAATTAATGGAACAATATGGTCAAATCACAGAAAATTTACAAAAGCAGACAATAGCACAGTGAAATTGCTTAGCAGCAAATGGCGGACTGTTGTAACCGATTAGCTTACAGCTGTGTTTCTGTTACTGCCATGTTTGACAGTTGGCCCAATCCCTCTGGTTAGCTCCAAAACAGTTTCCTTGGTGAACCAGTATCTTGACAAACATTTATCATCATCATAAAAATGAAGAGGGTTGAGTCTGACCCACAATTTTTATCGAGTAACTTCATTATTTCGGTTAATCCATTTCAAGCGCAGCCATTGTAAAAGTTAAACCTCCAAAACTGTAGGTTTAAAGTTGACCAAAGATAAAATATATTTTAAACTTTTGGTGCAACAGAATTAAATTTAGTCTTGGTTTAGAGTAGGCTAAAAACTAAACTGAGATTTAAAAATGGGTTTAAAGTTAATATTTCACTAATTTAAACTAGTCTAAAAGTTTGGTGCAACAGAATCTAAACTCAAACTGATTTAATCCGGTTTAAAAGTTACACCTTGTTGGTGCAATCCAGCCATAGTGTCAAACCCACAAAGAACTTTTGGAGCGTTTTCAGCTCATTGTTTTGGTTTACTGACACAATTTGACTCGGGACTTAAGAGCAAAGATTTGAGACTTATTTGTGACTTACAAAACAATGACCTTGTCCCATGTTAATTGACCAGTTACTTTATTATGTTGGTAGTTATTCAAAGCATCTGCTTACTGCTGTTTTTTTTTTTTTTTAATAACATGATTTGGATGACACTGTCAGTATTTTATTTTATTACTAATGTAATCATTCACAAGGTTTTTCCTCTCCTTGAACATTAATTTGATGTCTTTTTATCAACTTGTTTAAATAAATAAAACTCAAACTGGATATGTCCAAAACCTTTTTTTGTCCTCCGCTTTGTTTCTCAGTCAGCAGTTTCTCTCAGTTTGTTTTTCTTCTCTCACACTAGCTGCTTCTAATTAAAACTACCACTTCCATAATCTCATTACATGTAATCTAATCTGGATTCATTCAGACATTTACCACGAAAAAAAAAAAAGGGGGAAAAAGAAAAGAAAAAGACATGAGACCTTTGCTTGTGTGATCATTTGTTTGGCCTCGGGGTTTGGATCCGGTTCCCACGGTGAAAAAACAGCTGTGATTGATGTTTGAAAGCTCTGACTGTGTTTGTTTTGGTGAATTTGTCGAATCCTCGCAGGAATAATCTCTGAAATCAGATGGAAAGTGGAAAGTCCAGTTTGTGTTTGCAGACTGACAGAGCTGAGGTCAAGGCGTGTGTGTATGTGTGTGTGTGTGTGTTACAGATTATTAGTAAGTAGAGGCAGCTGTAGATCGGCCACTAAATCTCCAGTGTGGAACTTTATATTATTGCTTGAGCTCAAAACACATTCAAGTGAGTCAGGTGGTCACTGTAGGACAATAAAATCTCACAGAGCATCACTGATAAGAATCAAAACTGGATTTCAGCTTTATTTCCTATGGAACAACATATTTTTGTTTTTTAATCTCATTTTTGTCATTCATAAAAAAGGGGGATGGGGTGGTAAGGAATCAGAGAAATCATGCAAACAAGATCGAGCGAAAATGGATTCATAGTCTTTCTGTTTGGCACGACAGTTTTTTTCATCCGATTCTGTCCGTCATACAGAGGAAATGATTATCACCATCAGAAGGGTCGAGCAAGATTCAGTCACTGTCCAGCTGATACAAGAAGCTGATTTCATGCGGAAAGACTTTTATAGTTTCCAACTAAGATGCTCCAGTTTGATATCAATGCATGTCAGCTATTGTGTTTTTCACTGTTGGAAACTTTTAATTTATAACATCAAGCCTGGGTTTAACAATGAACAGTAAGTTTAAATGGTCTTTGATGGAAGAATGGAGTTAAAAATCTATTTTTCACACCTTCAAAGTTGTGTCAATCGAGTTTTTGTACTTGCACCTACGATTCCCAGAATGACTTTGAACAACTCTGAAGGACAGACCTTTTGAAGTCAATGGAGACTTTAGACATGGGATTTAAAAAATGTAATATAGAACTCTGGCCTACATGTTCAAATTTAAAAACTTTGGTTCCTCTGAGTCATTTTGTGTGAAGTTAAACCAGTTCTCACAGATTAAAACACAGTTTGGTCCAGTCACATTCAGAGAAACCTCTATGCTAAGATTTATCCTTTAATTCTCATTTCTCCTGAAAAGAGAGTTTACTTCAGCATCGTGTGGATGTTTTTCTTCTTCTTTTTTTTTTATAAATAAATTAAAACTGACATTTCTAAAGATTCAGTCTGGTCTTAGCGAATGCCTCAGTGCTGAGAAAAATTTCCTTTCTCCTTACATTCACTAATGATTCTCTTCTGCCTGCCAATGTCGTGGTTTTCTGCATTTTAATCCTTTTTGATCTTTCCATTTTCTTTGATGCTGTTGACTACATACATCTTTTTCCTCCATTTTGAAATATGTCTTGGCACCACAGGCAGAACTATAATGTGACTGCACTATTT
>JAPXVT010000024.1:3504425-3514604 GCA_029823135.1 Acanthurus reversus
AAGATGCTATATTATTATTGTTTATAATAATAATAATAATAATAATAATAATAATAATTTTTACAACCCCAAGCCTGTGTCATGACACATTTTGTACTCATATAGTAAAATCTTGAATATACTTAAATAGTTTCCGCATTCAAACATCCATATTATCTCATAGTCAAAGAAAATTCACTCATTTTAACAGTAAAGCAAGTGCCGCTAAATAGTATCTCTGCATTAGTCTATATGAAAAACAGATGTTGTGAGATCTTCTTTTGTGATGGAACACAGCTAAATAGATCTGACAACTTCAAAAATGACTTTCTAAAGATAAATTCCCAACCTTGGGATGAGCTCTCTCTGCCATCCCGGCATCTTCCATTCATTTCCCTGCATCTATGAGAACTCCGAAACACCCAAAAGCCAGCAGCTCCTGTACCTCTGTGATCCATGAGGCTGACAGGATAGAGAGAAGCTGGAAATGAGAGCTCATCTGGATTTGACAGACGAGTCCATGTCATTCCTCTTTCGATATCTGCCATTTCATTTGCATAAGACCAAGAGGGTTATTCATCCACATCGGCCCGAATCATATGTTCCATTTTACAATAGAACTTTTCCCCCTTCAAGCAATGACTGATCCAGGGCTGTGAATACATGCTGACAACCTTCACTGCTCCACAATGCCATTGCTTGCAGCCATTAATATACTGGAGCAGAAGCTTTTTATGATATATTAACTCTTCTTGGTTGACTGTTTGTCTTTCATAAAAGCTGGTACCTTTGTGGAGCCTAAAATCAAGCAGAGTGTTTCACTATCTGTCCCTCTTTTTCCCAGTACTGACATTAAAACCGTGGAAGTCTCCTCTTGAGGGTTACTTTAATCTAAAACATCCAGATAAATGACTGTCATATGATGTGAAAAAGTGAATTATCAGACAGAGTACAACTAGCTCCACTCAAAATGATGCCCCAAGAGCAGCAGACTCCCAGTTTCGAAAACAAGATTTCCTTTAATTCTTCACCGAATGCAGCAAAACATGTGAGCTTCCCATGCAGGAAAAAAAAATGTAATTTCCTCTTAATTCTGACAGTGTTTGATCATTTGAAACTCTCTGCAACCTGACTGTGAAACCACCAGCTGGTAGAGTAAAATAAGATGTATGCACATTAAAGGTACATTTTAAGATAAGACCTTTTGGATATTGCAGACACAGGAACATTTTGTGTCATCTTCATATTGCTTGGTGTGATTTGAAGGCAATACCAGCTGTATCCAACTTACACTTAGCTAAAAAAAACTCTTGACCTTTTTCTTGTAAAGTTTGATACTTTGGTATTTGGGCAGCACATCTTTGTCTATACATCCTTTGAATAAGTTAGCATGAAAAAAGTCCAAATTCTTTTGACTCTGTCTTAACCAAATTACCACAGAACTTGTTTTACATTTATTAAAACATAATACATTTGTTTTTCCATTAAATTTTGACCATGTCGCCATTGCTTTTTTCATTTCCTGCATAATCGTGCCTTCAGAAAGCTAAATACCTCTAAACTTACTGTCATGCACACAGTTGGTGCATGCTAAAGCGGAGTAAAGGACGCAGAACGATTTTAAGGTTCCACAGAGCAATAAATTCAGCACATCACTTAACTTAAGGATTTATTACATATTTAAGCGAAGAAACTGTCACCTGATTAACCATTGGAACATTTTCATGGAGAGAATTCTTATAAAATCAGTGGAAATGTTATCTGTTTTGGAACAAGATAAGCTAAGTGGCTTTTTAAAGTGAAATCATGGAGGTAATCTGTAAAATATATGTGTGCATGTACAGTATATGTCAGTGAGTGGCTCCGTCAATGTGATTCTAGATATGTGTGCAGATTTGTATATCATTATGTATAAATAACACTGTTTGAAAAAACATCTCTTTAAATTGATTTTTTCTGTGTGTGTGTGCAATTTTTGCAGTGTATTCTCATAATCTTTGAGGTTTACTGTCATCAATATAGAGCCTGTTACAACATATTGACTCCATTTACATACTCGACGTTAATTTAGAGGCAACACTTGTAATTAACAATGACACTGAGAGGGAGTTCACGTCCAAATGCACGGCAGTGTTAAAGAGCATTCGACTGCAATAGAAACAAAGAGTAAATTACCATAGCAACGCTTCAAGAGGAGCTGAAGTAGCACTGAGGTGTGGAGCCAATAAATACTCTTAAAGTCTTAAAATAAACTCTGATCGTGTTCATTTATGTTTACGGCTTGCGTACGACGCAAGTGCGTATCATAGTGTTTGATGTGTCTTTGAGATGAATTAAGGCCTGCGGTGCCTCGAGCCATCTTTAAGCACATTAGATCTCTGTTAATGCGAGGCTGTCCACAGTCCTCCTGCCTGGCTGTTTATAACAAAGCAGCTCTGACATGTACACGTTGAGCACATATTAATAGTGGCCAGTCTCCTGCCTCCTTTAAAAAATGTATAATCTACAGAAAGTGAAGGTATTCACGCAGGATTTCTATTCATTATGCCCTCAGAGTTTCCAAAGAAGATAGTGGGATGCAGAAGCATGAACTGGAAAAGGTTCTTACGATGCAATGTGAGATTCCACACTACTTTTAAATGCATTTGCTCAGGATGGGGTTGATAAGATACAAATGTAAAGGCGGCATAAATCTCTGTCTTTTCTGCGGTTTTGGAATTCTGCCTGGCCTGTGCTCTGTGAAGCACTCAGTATGGCTGCAACCGTCTTTGTTGTTTCCAGACAGATATAAACACTGAGCCATGGCCAGACACAGTGAGCAGGAGTAAAGAAATGATTTACTTTTGCTTAAAAAAAAAAAAAATACATTTATGTATCTCCTTTGCCTTCAGGATCTCAAAAACTTTATGTACCATTGAATTTAATATAATACCAGTGCACCTGCACAGCATCATAAGCAGGCAGAGCTCCAGGATATTAGCAAAGTTACCGGTATCAAATATGGATGTGAAAAATAATATATAATTTAGATTTACAGGAGGTGGCAGTTGGTTTTATTTGTTTCTTACTTCTATGAATTCCACAAGTTGCTCTTGTTCTTGAAAAACTCACCAGGTCACATAGCAGCAGAGCATTCAAAATGCATCAAAGTGTCGCTTTCTAAAGCGTGTATTTCATTACAACCGCCCCGCAATGACAATCTTATCCCCAGCACACACTCAACAGGGAGCGGCTGCTACACCTCTAATCATTAATCGTTAATAACCTAAGATTGCAACTGTGCAGCGGCTTCAAAAACCAAATAAATATCAATTTTCCTGCGCCGCCCCTCTGCAGCTGCATGGTTCAAGTGAGGCGAACTGTAGGTCCTAATTACAACATCTTGCCTTTTCCTGCCATTATCCCTGTTTATTTACAGAGCACGCTGAAGGAAAGTGATCCCGTTTGGAGCAAAATGGACAACCTTTGTCCCCAAGATGGATGGATCTAAGAAGTGAGGGGAGATAGGTTTTGAACATTCAGCTGATGCAATACTGCATTAATGATAGGCAACTCTTTCATATCCTAATATTAAAGCAGAGCGAGACCGTGAAAATCTGATTCCATTACCGCTCTTGTGGAAACTGCTCACTTCCTAACTCCTCATAAACTGACATGGTGTGAGGGAATGAAAGACAGCTGCTTGGTGCACTATACAGAATGATACAATTATGTTTAATGCGAACCAGCAATACATTTCAGCTGAAAATGTACAGCACCCTGGGGGGACCGCCATGTCAATGAATCACAGCACTGCAGCTCAGAGCTGGCAGCATTGTCTGCGGCTCAGTATGCACAGGCGGTGTGTGCAAGGTCATTGAGGGAGACTCACCATAACATCCACAGGAACCATCCATCTCACTTATCATTGTATGTGCAATGGTGAATAATCATGTTATGACAAATAGGGAGCTTCTACCACTGTAACAAATAGATAGTGTAGATACCATGAGTGAATCTATCTGAATAAGAAGCTGCACAGAGTGTTTGCCCACATACAGTGGGTAAATGCACACACACATGCACACACACAAAAGATATCTAGGCAACACGAACAAGCTTCTAGAGGATGCTTGTCATCTCCTCCTTTGCTATATCCTTTAACCCAGCATCTGCTTGCAGAAAAATCACAGGGATTCAGCTCCGCTTTTTATATACTCCTGTAAATAAAAGCAAATCTGAAGCAGCAAAACAAAACAAAAAAAAAAATTGAAAGTAGCAGATTCTCAAAGGAAGATGTAGGCGGGTATGTGGGTAAGGGTATGTGCGTGGGGAGGAGGGGGGGCAGACGAGAGGCATGTGTGAAATTCACACGATGGCAGGTGCTGAAGTAACTCAAAGGAAAATTTGCAGATGCGGCCTCGACATGTGGAGCAGAGGAGGGTGTGGGGGGAGGGGGAGACAGTATAGAAACCCACAGGGAAGGAAAGCTATACGCAGGTGAACGGGTTACGTGGGGGCATCAAAGGCACATCTATTTTTGAGCAAGAACAGATGGGAAAACAGATGAGGGAACCACCGGGGTATCAATTATCATCAGTAATGCACCTAGGCGATGATGCAACTTTGTCCTTGAGTGCTGTTTGCTGGCTGTGCAGCTCACCGTGCATACTGCAGGCCTGAACTTCCCATTCACGCTACGAGACAGGCAAGGTCATTGATCAAGGTAGATTTTATTACTCCTTTGCCAGGGTTACAAGGTCAGTGGGTTGGGTGATACATTAAATGGCCGATGGCTGGTATGAGTGTGCTTTATTCATTAGGCAGAGTTATGCTCACCCTGACCTTATTGCCTTCATGTCATCTAGTGAGATGGCAACCTTTTTCTACATTGATAAAATTAGCATAAAGCTTGCTTGCCTTTAACTAGCAAGTCAGTGCTGTTTTCAATGTTTAGAATGTATGGACGGACAAACCCCGCTTTTATTTTGTCACAAGACCACTGAACAAGGTGAAATTTGTCCTCCTCATTTAACTCATCCTGGTTCATCCTTCCACAGGTAAGGCCAAGAGTGGCAGGCAGGTGACATGCGACCATATTATTTGATGCAGTGGTTGGTCAGGCAACAATCTTCGGCATGTTTTAGGGATGTTATCACTGAGGGAGAAAGGACAACCCCCAGGAGCAGAGTGAGAACATGCAAACTTCAGCAGACTTGCCGACATTGGGAGCCAGGCTCCGATGACATGGACGACGTGGGGAAGACACACTACCACACTACCGCATCACAAATGAGAATCACGTGTGGGAATCGAACATAGCTGCACCACTGCACCCTATGCACCGACATGTATGCAACTTGAGGCAGAATATATGAACATAGCAGTCTTGTGTAGGAGTGCATTGCAATGCTGCTACCTGTGTCTGTATCCATTTATTTGACAAAAATATCTGTAGTCCTACTTTAACTTATTTTCTACCCCAAGTGATCGATGACTTCTGTTATATTGTTTTTACTGATATTCATATACATTTGTGTATTAAAGCTGAGGTAGGCAGTTTGGGGGTTTTTTTTTGGTGCCATCGGGCAAAAATTCCATAATAATCTTTCAGCATATTGAAATTCAGATGGTCTTAAAGAGAACAATAGACTTTTGCATCTCTCCTTGGCTCTGTCTTCAGTTTTTAGAAAATGAAGACTGTGACCGGTCTTTTCGGCCAATCATGGGTCATTTCAAAGAGAGTGTATTCCCATTGGTTGCTCCACGCTGTGCCTCTCAGCAACAGGTGATGTCACTATGAGCTAATTGGCTGTTGAAAGTAGTAATGTGCCTTACATTCCAAAAGTGCCCTCTGGTGACTTGAAAAGCTGAGTTGCAGGCGACACCGTCAGCCAGTTTAAGTCGAGCTGAGATGGACCAGTTTACTCCACTGCATCTTTCCCTGCAACTGTTATGAATATTTGGTGTCTCATGGTGTCTCAGGAGTATAATGCCATGGCCAGCTTGATTTCCAGACATTGCCTACCCCAGCTTTAAGCTTCCACTAAAATGCATACATTATAATTAAAACTGTAATCTTCTTCTTTTTATCCACCTTAAAAACCTTGAATGCAAATCCAAAATGATTCTAAATAAAAGCTCCGTATGTGTTATTGATCTGGGTGGAAATGAGTAGTGGAAATCGAACGTGAATTTTTAATAGTAGAAAAATACAGATTCTGTATTTGACCATATAGTCTTATACTGGAGGTCAGTGAAAGTGGAGTTGGTCTGAAATATTTATGATAAAACAAAGTGTCACTATGTACAAATCACTGGCCATAATAATTCATTTGATCCCTAATGATTAAAAAAAAAAAAAAAGAGGAAGAAGAAGTTTGTGCATGCAAAATGCAAAAGAAAGAGGTCCAGATGAAAAAAACGTTTTTTGTTAAATTAAAAAACAACAACAACAAAATGGAAGATATCTGTTGGATCAGTATTCGGGATACTATTTGTAATCGTGTGTACAAACTCAAATTTGTAAATGTGTCTGCATGTATTCAGATTTTGTAAATGTACGTGAATATCATAATGTTTTAAATATTACTCTATGTATGAGATACCTCCATCTGAAAATATGTGGTTCTAGGTGTTATATGTAGAAATGCGTCCAGTTAAACTTAAAACAATTTACAGCTGAAACATTTCTCTTTGCCTTGCTCCTCCATCCCTCCTCTTCCTCCTCCATCCCTCCTTGTCCCCCCAACTGCCTGCAAGGCGGCTTCCCAGGGAACAATACACTCCATCTTCAAACACGCTGACAGCATGACAGGCTCAAATTAGGTGCCAATTACATCTACTTGAGTGACTTGTTTTGCTGGTAAACCTAAGCAGCAGGCAGACATTGGACTGAGACCCCCAGAAGTAATTTCATATTGCAAAAAATAAGCTCAGAGCCTGCAGGTAAAATAATATCGAAATGCTCAACATTTGAGCTCCCTCTTTAATTACTCTAACTCTCGCCTTACACGGTATTTGGCTTCCTCTCTTGTCGTAAGTGTGTATTTGTTGGACAGGTAGTGTGGGATGTCTTTTTATTCAGCTCCAACTCAAGCTCATTTCTCATGAATTGAATGGAGATGCAGGAGAGAAAAGCTTATTACTGAAAGGCTCAACCCTTCCTAATGATGAGGGTCATTCTGCTGGAAAGTGCTGTCTCAGTCAGAACAGCCTGACACAATGTCGAAATGCTTAGGGCAAACCAAAATATATATTTCAACCACAGTCTTACATGTCCTCCTTTTGAAAACATAAAAAGCAATGGACAAAGGCAAAGGTGACAAAGGACAGAGGAACAGCTTAGACCTTGTCGTGTTAAACATGACCTTTTCTTACCAGCCAGTGTTGAACTCGACGTGGGCATCAAAGAAACCGACGACAGCAGCTGTGGCGGCGTTCCAGCCGTGTATTCTGGCTCTGATCAGGCCCTCCCGCTTGCTGTTCCTCACAATCTTTACCAAGCCAGGGTAGCGTTTGTTTACGTACTGGTCCAAGTTGAATTTCAGCTCCACTGAAAGAGGGCAGATAAAAGAGATTCTTCCTTAAGTTGACATCCAAATTACCTGTAGCAAATGATATTATGTTTCCAAACTGACCAATATGAATGTCAAACAAAATTATGACCTTTGATTTTTTTTTATTTTTTATCCCCTCCCCTCCGTCAGAATTTCATGACAGAAGTGTTCATTTTGGCATTTGTAGATTATTTTTAACCTTTTCGCTACAACACAATGTGTAATGATGGTAACCTGCATTAGCAAATTTGCTCAAGCAATTTCATCAATTAGGCTACTTTTCACAGGTAACAAGAAAAAGTTAAACATTTTTACCAATTATTCAAAAGCGAAAGAAATTTGATCGATTACATGTAACGTCATTTTCATCACTCAGCTGATTCCCATCATGGATGCCTTTAGACAAAGTTTCCATACTCACTTGACACATCTTTGGTATTTACACATGGGATAGACAAAAGTGCTTGACAAGCAGCAAGTTAATGTTTTGGAGTTATTTATCAACACCTAGCTTAACGTAAGGGTCGCAAGTTGTGCATGTGCAAAGAGGTCTGCCATCTTGGACAGCTAGCTACGGCTACACCATTTGGACAAATCACATGTGGCTATTAAATGCTAAAGTTAAATGTTAATGATTAGATTTCCTCATTTCCCAATTTTATATTTAGGTTAGGATAACAAGGTGAATCAGCAGCAAAGGCATGGTTTGTTGTAAACTGAACATGAACTGTAGATAATTTATGTTGAGTAATTTATTTGCCAGTTACCTTAACTGGAACACTGTTAGCAGCTGAAGTTATGCTAACTTCTTTGCTTGACGCTAGCAAACTAGCCACCACAAGTTGCATCCTTCACCAGCGTACCAGTTGTTAAGGTTAGCAAGCCAACCTGTAACTAGTAAGACATTTGCATGAAAGTTACACTTCTGCTCTTTTACGTAAAGTCTTGTTGCCTGAACTAGAGCCCTGCATCGGGATCAGGTCCCGCTATGTCCCGCAGGACCTGATGCAAATCTTGCGGGGGCAGGGGGGATTTTTAAGTTGCTGCAGCTGGGATTAGGCGGTCAAAATAATACCCTGTCAATCCTGCAATTTCCCACACAATCCCGCCATGGATCTATTTTTTTAAAAACCTACTGAAAAGAAGTAACAAATGTCCATGGTGCTGAAATTGACATCTCTGTCATTCTATTTGTATTTGCACTGGGTCTCAAAAGGAAGCATTGTGCTCTGTGCGCTGGAGCACGTTACTGTCACTGAGATCCTCATTCTCGCGGTCCCGATGAAAATAACGTCTTACCACCCGTTGCAGCGGTCAGAGAACAACTGCAGGAGGCACAGAATGAAACCATCGCGGGACCATGCGGTAATGGACAAAAATCCATCGGGAACGGGAGAGAGCGGGAGGGGAATTTCAGTCCTGCGCAGAGCTCTACACTGAACCTTTCGTCAAACAAGCAGCAGTTAAGGAATAGCTTGTGTGAGATAGAGCACAGACTGAAGAGCAACACAAAACAGCCAACTATACTACCACAGACAAGGTCTACATATAAATACTCGCAATAAAAAACTTGCTATCCTCAACCTCCCTGATATATCTTGCTATGCTTGACAGCTTATAATCAAAACTCAGGAGAAACAGAGTTAAACAGCTCTAGGATACAGAGACAAAATCGACTCTCCCATCATTCTTATTTACAGTAAAATTACAGCTGTAGGTCCACTTCAAATCAATGCCAGAATACCACAGGATGTGTGTTGTGGAGGTTAGCATGACAGTAAACAAGCCAATCCCCTCCTCCCCTTCTTTTTTAGCTTTCTTTATTGGGGGGGGCACTGAGGGCAAGCTCTCTTTTTCAGGGATGCCCTGATCACATTCACACAGGTACACATGCACACCTGAAAGCTGCTCAGTACAAATACAGTCCTAACTGCAGCCACTGAGCAGCTCCACTGGAGCAATTGGGGTTAGGGGCCTTGCTCAAGCACCCTCAGTGGTGGAATTTGGGTGGGGCAAGCAGTTCTCTTCACTTTCACCATCCAGATTAATCCTGCCGGTTGGGGGTTTGAACCAGTGACCCACTCACAAGCTTACTTCTCTTACCATTAAGCCACCACTGCCCATTTACGGTAACTAAAGTCGCTTTTCCATTACATGGTACCGGCACTACTCTACTCTACTCGCCTTTATCGTTTTCCATTACAAGATAGCACCCATGATAGTACTGCTTCTTCTCTGACCAATCAGTGGTCTACAGTGTTTCATGACACCTTTTAGTACCTGCTCAGCTGAAACCTCGATGGGGTAGGTACCAAAGAAATAGGTACCAGGTACTTTAATATAACGGAAAATCAAAAAAGCAGAGTAGAGTGGAGTAGAGCCAGTACAATATAATGGAAAAGTGACATAATAGCTTATTACATGATGTGAAAAAACTGCTTTGTTTCACGGCCTCCTACTGCTTTATGAAAAGGAAACTAAATGGATGAGAAAGGTAAAAGATCTTCTGAGGGCAGTTTAAATGTGTGGGTTTTTTTGTTTTTTTTAAAAAATCCAATTAAATTGGAAAAAAATGACATTCATTGGTTTAGCCTGAAACAATCTTCAAGGTAACAACACAGGTTGCTGTGAAGTCCTATCTACAGTAATGCCTTCCTCCGTT
>JAPXVT010000024.1:3624063-3635572 GCA_029823135.1 Acanthurus reversus
TTCACAGAGGTTCCTGAAAGCAACATGTAGGCTGCCTGCAGACCGAAGCTGCAGCTGCAGCAGCAGGTAGTTGTTGGTGACAGCTCCGCTAAAATAAAAGGCTGCAGACAGACAGAGCAGTCGTAAGACATCAGAGGGAAAACCAGAGGACATTTGTGCAGTGTATTAATGTGCCTTGTTTGGTTGTGTTTTTCGAAGCAGTGGGTCTTAGTCAAAGTTACATAGTGTAGTGTTGCTTTAAGTAACAAAAAATCTAATTTCAAGCAGTCAGTCTGTAAGTACTGACCTGTTGTGAGTCAATAACACATTTCCAAGCACCCCACCAATTCTGCTTAAGGGTTTTTTTTACAGCGCACAGGCCAGTTTGTTAAATAAACAGTCTTGTACATGCTACGATTTAATTCCCGTGCTTCCCCAACTAATAACACAGCGTGTGAAAATGGGTTTAATTGATCCCATGAGATTATTTGTGCCTTCAGGGCAGCTCTGCCTTTGGAGCCTAAAAATCACCTCATTCCACTACACGACTTGTAAACATACAACCTTTCAACATCATTGTGTTCTGTTGTGTATTACCATTTTTCTGGCCATATATTTTCCCCTTGTATTACATTCATCTAATTCTTTTCTACCGTAGTGAACATTTGCCGTTGCCCCTTATTCCTCTTTCCATCTCGTGTCATAGAGCAAAGAGAACTGAACAGCAGCAATTTGAGCTTAAAGGGGCCACAGCAAAGCAGAGCATATAGAGTCATCACAGCACCAATGACTCTCTGTGCTCGGCTGGCCTTCGCAAACGGGGAGCGACAGAGTGGAAAGGACAGCTCTTTTCTCGGAGACTAGAATACACCACTGTGCAGAGAGATGCACAGCCTCTCACAATCCACTACGGCTCCATTACTTAGCGGAGAGTTTGCCGGGACACGACGTCTCCACGCAGCATGTAGACGCTCTCATTCCGACCCTATAAAGCTATGGAGAGGAGTCGTCGGCACACAGAGAGATTTACAATGGTCTCGCCCTGGGCCCCAGACAGTTATGGATCCCTTTACCTTTCAAGAGCAATTTCACCGCAAATAGGATTAAAACTAATGGCGTTTGACACCACCAGGTCCAGCACATTGAATCCATCGAGTTTTATCACGCTGACATTTCAAAAGGTTGGCCTGTGTGTGCGGCGGAGGGCTGAGAGATGCCGAGCTGGGTGACATATAGAGCACCCTTGGGACCCAGGATTTTACAGCCAGCTCTGGTGATGCTGAACCCCTCGCCTGTGCCCGCCACCCAGCCAGTTCCATTACAGTAACTTTTATAGACATTAAAAGCCGAAGAGTACGAATCATAACACTCCAGTGCACATTTTCAGCTAGTTTGCAGATGGGAGATGTTGTTTTCTTCTTTTGTTCAGGGGGTCGGGACCCTTTGCTGTGACCACGCACAGAATTTGTAAGCAGTCCTGTCAGTGGAAAAACGCTCATTATCTCAGTTGTGCGCAAAGTAATATTCTCCCTGTGTGATCTGTTTACTTCATGATGGTAAATTAAACCAGGGAATGATTTTCTTCCTCTTTGCCGTTTAATTTCAATTTGTATAAACAAGACTCTTCAAGGTCAGTAAATGAAACGGCCGTGTTTGGAATGTGAAAGGAGTTTGTTGCCTCGGGGATCCTGCGCTATTAAAATGTGCTCATTCAGTAGCATAGTACAGTGCTTGACCTGAATAACAATTTTAGCTTTGCCTCACTTCACGCTATGCCGAGTGCACTCTTCTGAACTTGTCTCTTTGTTTGGTTTTTTAACCACAGTGTTAAAGGGAAAAAAAAAAAAACATTTCATAATGTTATGTTGCATCAGATATTTAAATACAGTTTATCTATGCAAATTACCACTGTCCTCAAAAATAGCCCACATTTAGACATTTAGACATTTTGTGCTTTACTTGAACACAGATCTCTATTTGATGTAAAAAATAGCAAATCTGTGAGCTTTCACACTATATTTTTTAAACTGGAATTGAGTTTATAAAATATTCCACAAGAGACTATGAAGGATTAAAAAGCACTATTCACAATTTATAGAAAATTCAGCCAAATAGTGTGCATGTAGTAAACTCATGATTAGCTTAATTTGTGACTCCGTCCGCTGTAAAACATAAATTGCACAGCAGTCGTCTTTATTAGGATGTCCAGGCTGAAAAAAGGGCAGGAATCGCCAGCTGAGATTGAAAACCTAATTAAATTTACATACAGCTCCGAGGCCTCCCTCACTCCGCTGCAATTCAAGCCTGTAAACACCACTTTTCAGAAATCATTACTTTGGCACACTAAACACTTTCCACCCGGAGAACAAAGCGACTCTGAAAAACGGGAATACATTAGCAACCGAAATGAGATCATAAGCAGCATTTGCGAGGTGGCTGTGAAATCACAAAGCAAGGATGAAATATCTCTGCCTGTGGAGTGTTGAGAGCTGGCAGAGCTGGCAGTTAGCCGCTGTGAATGATTGAACTAATATTTGGAGTTATTAGTTCTGCTACATTTTCTTTGAGAACGAGCAGTGTGGTGGGTCCAGGATGGCATAGTTTATGCCGCTGCTGGGATCTCTCAACCAACGAGTGCTTCGAAAAATATAAAAGTGATGAAAATCACTTCAAAACCACTCTTGTGTATTCAAGAGACAATTTTGCTTTTAGAGTTCAGACGGGGTTTGGTGGCGGGCTGTGGACGCAATGAAGATAAAATGTTATTGGCCTGAGTGTTGCTTGGTTCAGTGCCCCCAATCTGTCTGCACCCTGAATGCGCAGCATCATTTCAAGTGGCACAGCAGTGGCCCATAATGCCCTTTTAGTCACACAAGGAAAATGTTTTCTTTTAACGTTAATAGTTTACTAAGGTTAAGGCTTCCTTTTTAAACTATATGACTGTACACAGCATGGCTGCCAGGGTTATTATAGTGACTTTTTTTTTTTTTTTTTTTTTGGAGTTTCTTTGTAAGAAATATTTTCAAGTTTTTCATATATAGTCTAATCTGTTTCAAATACATTACCTGGTTTGTCACTTCTCTAATTTAAGTAATTAAGAATTCCATTTGTATTTACTTTGACGAACACAAAATGTTATTTATGTGTGTTCCCTTCACCTTAGCCTATCTCCTGTGCTCTAACTGTGGCTTTAAGCAGCTCTTAGGTTTCATGCTTCCCACCTGTGGAGCAAACTTCCTGAATACCTGAGGTCTGCTACAACTGTGAGCTCATTCAAATCAGGGCTTAAACATTACTTTTTACTGTGGCTTTTAAATAATTTAGATATTAAAATTCATTCAGTCCATAGTTATCTTGCTTCTTTTGCTTTTGATGTAATAGTTTCATTTGCAAATTGTCACCTTTATTTTTATTTTATTATTAGCAATTTTAATTGATTTATTTTTTTTATTGTGCTAATTGCGATTTCTATCAAACCTTTATTTGTTCCATTTGCTATTATCATCTTTAAATTATAATCTTATCAGCGTCTTAATGTCTGATTTCTGATGTATTTTCTATGCCTCTGTAAAGCTTTTTGAACTGCCTTGTGAATGAATGGTCTTTAGTCTTATTTTATCTTATATTTCAGTTTCCCAGCATCCATAAGACTTGATTGCTAACGGTGTAAATACGTTAAAGTGCACTCATGTGCCCTAACGGCAAGCCAAGCCAAATTTTAAGCTGAATATAGAAAGTCTAATTTTTAAAAAATGACATCCCTAGAGGCTCAGCAAGTGTTTCTTAGCATTGGTTGCCACCCAACAAGACATAAGTTTATTCTCAATCAGCTGCAGTTCAGCTAACTAATGAACCATAAGCAGCAGAATAATAATGTGTAATTGATCCAGTATAAAAAGATATGGCAACCTCAATAGTCAAAGGAACCAAATAATTTTTTTTAGTGGGAGAGAAGCAGGCCTCATGCTGCCATGACAGAGTGCCTCTTGCCGACTCACGCTGAGGTAGCAGTTGAGGCTTTTAAGCCATTTTGCTATTAGTTTGTAAGTGCCATTAAGAGGCTCTTCTGAGATTTGCTCCCGATTTGGCTGCAAACAAACACAAACATGCACGCTTTGCTGGGAATATGTGAGAACATGTTGCCGTCTCATTGCCAGACGAGGCGCGATGGCTCCCTCATGGCTGCGCACTGCACGCTCTTCAGAGATGTGTTTACTTGAAAGAGGAGTCCTTTTCCCCGCAGGCCGCTGTGTTATTATTATGCAGCTCCGCAAATACCGCACAGCTGTTTAATGGCATCTTGTCGATGGCAACACCTCAGGATGCATCGGTGCCGTGCGAGCGCCATTTACCATGCTCTCATATGGAAAACTATGGCTTCCCACTGTGTGCAGATACTTTCCTGTTTCATGTAGCACAGATGAGCTCCGCTGCTGGTAATTCATGCAGTATGTCTGGGAGAACAAATGTTCTCATTCAGCAGCACCCACAGGGAGCTTTGTTTCAACACTGGTGGTTTCAGATCAGAGGAGGGTGTAGCTGTTGAGCCTGACACCAGGTGGCAGTCCAAGTCTTCTCTCCTCAGCACCCCCACCTACATCCCAAACGATGATGTAATCCTTTTCAGACCATTATATCACATGGCACAAACAGGCTCTTTGCTCCTCTCTGTGTGGATACACTTTGATTTCTAGCGATCGCTGATACCATTGTTGCGGTTATCTCCTGCTCCTACGTGGTTATCTCGTGTTCATAAGAAACCTCATAGTGTCTCTTTAATGAAATCAAAGTCAGAGCTGATCCTGCAGCCCGGCGCGGAGACTAGCTCTCCCATCTGGCCACTGACGTTGCTCTCTCATGGATTTTAAAAATGGCTGTGACCTTAACAGTAATAAAAAGCAATTCTCACAGCACTAATCCTCTCCTCCGGTCTCACTAGCTCTTAACCTTTTCTGCCACCGAATAAGTGAACTGAGCTGTGAAGATGTGAATATGCAGCCCCCACCCCCACCCCCACCCCCCTGTAAAAATCAGCGCCTAATAATATTGGCTCAGCGGCAGACAGATTACGGCAGGAGGAGAGCATCTGCTGGAGGGAGAAACAATATGACGGCTTCCTCCCGTGGGAGCAGTGGCTGTAAAAGACAATCATAAAGAGACGGAGGGATGGTAACAAACATGCTTTCTTTAAGAAACATGTCTGCACCATAAACACACATCCCACAGGAGAGGGTAGAGATTGACGGGAGAGATATCTGTGTGCTCATTTAATATGTTTGCAACTTCTTTACTTCACAGTAAAAGTACAAACTATAGTGTTTTTTGTCCCTGAAAGGAACGAGACAGAAAAGACAAAGTGTAAAGAAAAGGGACAAAGGAAAAGTCAAACCAAAGTAAGGTCAGGTTGGAATACCACTGAAGGGAAAACTGCAGTGGGTATTTTATTATAAAGAGGTGAAAAATAAGCTTTTGTCAGCTGTTTCAGCAGAGGTTAAAGTTCAGAGGTGAAAGGAGGATCTTATTTCCACTTGGCCTGGTGGTGTGGAAGGACAGTATGAGGCTCTAAAACAGGGCAGAATGCCAGCTGGTAATGGAGCGTGTGATGTCAGAGCCGCAGCTAATGCTCTTCACACGCTTATTGTGTGTGCAAAAAGAAAATCTGTCAGAGAAAGACTGAATGTGTTTTTGTTCAAAGCCACTCAGAGAAAGCATAAAAATGTAGAAAAATGTGTTGAAAAGCAAGATGTACAAGGTTGTGTGTGTGTGTCAAAGTGACTAAAATTAAGTTGAAAACTGACTGTCTGCAGAACAATACATGCCCAACTTATGCCATGTGCTATTTTTGACGATGTGTCTCCACTTTTTTTGAAGCTAAGGAAATTCTCTCCTCTCTGTTCACACTGACAGTGACAGATACAGTAACGCTGCCTGAAGACTGACACCCACTTCCACTTTTTATTTGATCGAATATGAGGTTGTTACTCCCCGAGATTGACAACATTCTGCCTATTTTCTCCTTGGTTGTGTTTTAACAGTTGTTTGTGTGTCGCAAAGAAATACGATTTAAATTTCATCTTTCAATATTTTTGTATACCTTTCACACTCCCTGTCTTCACCAGTATGCAAATATGAAAAAAGTACTTTCTAACTGAATGCCTAATTATTGCAGATTTAATCTGGGGGACTGTTCTATTCTGTTATAACTTAGCAGCCACAATTTCACAAGGCGAGCCTGTCAACTTTAGGCCTGAAACATGGTCCATGCAAGGGCTTGAATGCAGACACCAACGTAGTGCCCCAGCTGGCACAAACACAGGCCCCCACTGAACATGCTCACTGCGTGCATTTACGCAAAGGTGGAGGTAATGAATACCAATCCTCCAAGGGGCGATACGACTCAACCAGAGCGTGGCATTGCCAATGGCCACAGTGGTAAACAAACATGGCATCCGTAAAGGAATGTATAGACTTCTTTTGTACCTACTTTTCAGAGGGAATTAAAAAAAGAGACAGAGACGATGGGATGTGCGACCATTGAACCACTGCATAGGAAGGACGAAGAACTGTCCAGACACTGGGTTAAATGATGTTTTGAGTGGGGTCATCTTCCTCTTGGTTTCATGCTATCGCGCCCAATATGAGTGGTATATCAGTGCTCAGAATGCAGCTCACGCTTGCATTGCATTGCGTTGTGTTGCGTTGCATTGCAGTTTTCAGGTGACACATTACAGAATGCAAGAACGCCTGCCATCGGTCTTATACAGCCTGGAGCGTCTGAGTTCGATTACTAGCTTGGACCATGTTTCAGGCTTTAGACTTAGATTTTCACCAAGCAGCAACCCCCAAAACTAAAAAATGAGACAACATAAACTGCTAACAACTGCAGTTCATAGAGTGGCCTCTCGGTTGGCGCCAATGCAAGTCAGAGCCTTGTATTAAATCATGTAACTATATAGCAGAAAAAAATGTGTTTAATAGATTAGTACATAACATAGAGTGTACTATACCAAATAGTAGCTGGAGCCACCATGATCCCATCCACTGAGTTGTGGACAACTGCTTTTAAGTCGTTTGCCACCATCTTGGTTTTTTGGCACCAGAAGTGACCATATTTTGGATGAGATGGTAGAGCTGGGAAGAATACACATTGCTACCAGTGACTGTTTATAGCCTGGACAGCAAGCAGCTGCTGTCACTCAAAGCAGCCATGCTCTCAATTATGTATTAATTTGGGCAGTAATATGATTCAAATGATTGTGTTATTTAAAAATTCCACAATAGTCCTGCTTGGTTAAAAAAAAGAAAATTTGCTCATTCAGGCTTTGTGAATGAAATTCCACGGAAATATGTACATTTAGTAATTACTTTATATTTGGGCTTACATTTTTAAATAAGTTCAAGGATAAATGCAAATGTAATTCAAATTAAGTCTTTGTGTAAAGCATACAGTAACAATACAGTTATGAATAAAGTCAGCTAGTTCCATTTCCAAATGAAGTTGTTTGATGATCCAACAAATTATGAAGCTTTTTAATTCTTGGCATTTTAGAGCCACAGAGGATTCCAGTCCTCATATTTTTAAGCTGTCAAGTATTTTCAAGTATAATTTGCAGAATGTTAATAACTTTAAATCAAAGTGTTTGATGTTTAAAAAACCTTAGTCTATATATCTGTTTCTGTGTATCAATGGCTTTCCCTCTCAATGGGACTCACCACCCACAAAGGTTAATGAGCTTAAACACAGCTCAGAGTGAGCTCATTAAACAGACCACAGAGACGGGAGAGGGGAGAGGAGGGGGAGGACGGCTGAGGAGGGAAAAGGAAGAAGCAAGAACGATGCTTATTGCTGCTACTGTGGGCATCCGGGAAGATGCCACTCTGTTGGTGGCAAACAATCCAATGTTTGTTTTTTTTAAAAAAAGCCATCATTTGTGTTTTTTCTGTCAAAAAGATATGACAAACTGGCCATCTTTGAGATGATTTTTGCCTAAGGTTCTCAAACATTTTCACGTATGCACTCTGACTGAAGACAAAATCGTTCACATTCCCCATTCCATGTTTTTCAATCAATCATTTACAATTGAAGCAACTAGGGCTGCCTCAGATACTGTCTTTTGGGCTCTGGAGTTTCAAATGTTTGAAGTGTCAGCCAGTAAAGAAGATGGAGGGTGTCAGTACACAGAGTACCATATTGCTGCGAGCCACGCCTGTGCAAAAGTGCGTACTGTACTGGACAGGAAGCTATGGCTAAACCACTTGGACAAATCACATGTGGTTATTAAACCCTAATGTTACATGCTATTGATTAATTTTCTACTATTTTCAACTTTATGTTTATGTTAGGATTATGAGTCAAATTAGCAGAAAAGACAGTTTTGTTGTAATCTGGATGTAAACTTTTGAGTAATTTATTTGCCAGTTAAGTTAGCTGAATTAGTGTTAGCAGCTAACGTTACGTTAATGTCTTTGCTCGGTGCTAGCTAGTCATCACAAGTTGGCTTAACGGCTTTGGCTTGCGCTAGCCACAAAGCTAGAGCTAGCCCTGTCCTGGCAAGCAATGACATTTGTGCGAGCATTCCTGTTAGCTGGTTAGCGCTAGCTTACTGGCTAGGCTAGCGCAAGCTTTACTATGCAGCACAGGTAAAATTGTTAGCATTTCGATTCAGTTGTGATATAGTTTTAAAATATTAAACTTGATTTAGATCTTTAAACTCAAATTGTGATATGAAACTCAGATCGTGACGTAGTTTGTCCAAGTGGGGTAGCATTTTCGCGCATGTGACTCGCATCCACTCAGGACTCGCATCGGGTACTGAAAGAGGGCTGCTGAGCGTGACACAGGAAGGACTCCTCTCTTCTCAGCTGAAATTGATGCGACAGTGCTGCAACATGATGTGACTTCAACTTAATTAAGAATAAGGTTATATCTATGCACTTTTGGTGCTCATAATCTACAAAACAAATACTGACATAGTTTATTTGAGTCCTGTACTAGAGACAACTAATAAAAAAGGATACAAGTTTAATTTCCGTGCAATAAAGATCAGAATGATTGCATCAGCAAGTTTTTTTGTTTATTTATCCCCAGTTTGAAAACTAATAGTCTTAAAGGACATCATTTGAGCGGGAGTTATTTATAAGTAGGCAGGTTGGACTATTACAAAAACATGTAGAGGTGACTCAGAGGAGCAGAACGCCAGCCTATGTTCCTCCTCTGACTCCTCTGGCAGACCTGTCACTGAAGCAGCAGTGGAAGCACAAAGTGGAGGAGGATAGATTAAAAACGTTGTCCCTTATTTCAACAGTTACTTTTAAAACTATTTAAAATGAAACTTTTCATTAATTGGGCCAAAACATAGTTGGTTGCATCCTACATCGCGACTAAAATATGAGGGTTCTCAGGACAGAAATTTGACTTAGTTTTGAGATTTTCAAAATACAATAGGGGAAGATAGCGTAAATCAGTTGGTATACATTAGCTGAGGAATGCTTTGTGTTTGTCATATGTTATGAATGTGCTTGTCCATTCTTAAACACAAAGATTTGTGCACGGACTGACAGCTTTGTATCTTCACAGCTATTTACTATTTTCACAAATAGTCGGTTTGTGTGACCTGTGTATTGATCGATAGAGATAAAAAGAGCACATCTCCAGTACCAGTGCAACACCAAGGTTCTTACTGTAAGATAACATTGAATTCCCTTAAAATTCCACATGTTCACTGCTGTACAAAATTTACACAGCCGTGAAAGCAATTTATTCAAAATAAACGGTCAATGTTCAGACCTGAAAAATTTGTGGTTGACTTAACTTGGACCTTTAAACAGCTTTAATGAATGCTGCACTTTTGAAAACTTTATGTGTGTGTATAAAAGAGAGATCCATTAGCTCTGACTGTATTGTATTTGCATTCTGTTCACAGCATGAACAACAACAAACGTGAACACAACATGAACAACAAAGGCGACTCTGAATCAAGGCACTGTGAATGTGGAGCTTGCTTTTGATTCAGATCGTAGCATAAATCTTTGTCACGAAAAAGGAGGATCGAGCAATTAAAAGGGAACGACTCTACAACCCATTTTTAACACAGACTGTTAAACTACTTACACTGATGTGGAAAAAAAGCCTGCATCTGATTATTGTTTCCCTTTAGTCCTATTTTTCCTGAGCAAATCAAACAAAAGAATAATTAGGTTTGTCTATACAAGCTTGTCACTAATTGTTTTGCTCCTGTGTTGTTGTTCTGTCCACCCCATCTGGCATCTACTGCTGCTGTTATTTATAAATGAAGTGAATTTTCATTCATATTTATATTAGATTCTTCTACAAAGCAGGTGACAAAAATCGACAGCTACACACTCAATGTCGAAACCCCTGAAAACATTTGTGAAACATAAAAAATACCAGACCTGCAGATTTACAGTGACCTGTATCCAATAACAAATGTGAAAGATGTTGCCGGTAGTAAAAAATTATTACCTGTATTTGCAGCTCCCCTCAGCTTCACAGGGCTTAAGTTTAGGCTCATTGTTTGGCTCACTGACCTGCAACTTTACTGTGTTTTATTCACACTTAAGGCCTGTACACACTGAGTCAGGTTTTTTGTTTTTTTTGTTTTTTGTCAATCGATTGAAATTGCCACACTAATAAAATAACAAATCAGATCATGTATCTCCGTAGCTTTCGCCCCTCAGAATTTTTTCATAACGGGTTCATTTTTTTATGTTTTTTTCGTATTCGTCCAAAGAGTTTGGAGAGTTGTTTGACTGTTTACAGACTCTGGTGGAAAAGTGTGTTAAAGCAGATTAAAGAAGGACAGTTATTGACCATGATCTTGACTGAATATCTGCGAATCCAGGTGAAACTAGTGCACATGTTTTTTTGATGTCACAATCTGGATTAATGATGTGTGTGTGTGTGTGTGTGTGTGTGTGTGTCTCTACCTCAAACATACCATAGGCTACTGCCAGGGACTGTTCAGGAGCAACTGTTTTGCAGAAATTGGTGGTCTTTTCTTTTACAGCTTTTTACAATTGCCTACACACTAAATTTAAAAATATTACAGAATTCTTGAAACTTGAAACAAAACACTACACACGGTGTTTCGCAAAACACAAAGCACATTTCTCTGCATTAGACACATCACTCAGAACTGAAACGCTGTTTGTGTTAATGGCTGAACACAGACACTGAAACACCACACTCAACAAGCAATCACTTGAACTCAGAATGCACATGTGGAGACACGTGAAACTAATCAGAACACACGGAAATCAGAGCTTACACGCCATAAACACGGGTCTGGTTTGTTCTTTGGTGTACGCAACGGTGGGGGAAAATATTGGAGCAAGAATTAGAGGAAGGGGTGTTGGAGAAAGAGGAGGAAGAGCAAGTGAAGAAATGGGAGAAAAAAGAGAAGGAGAATAAGCAGGAGGAGGAAGAGGCAGAGCAGAGGTGGATGGAGGGAGAGGAGCAAGAGGACAAGGAGTGGACAATACTTGCCCTGATGTTTGGCCAGAGAGGACA
>JAPXVT010000024.1:3745073-3755999 GCA_029823135.1 Acanthurus reversus
GTGTGTGTGTGTGTGTGTGTGTGTGTGGTGTGTGTGTGTGTGTGTGTGTGAGTTGGTGGCAGGGCTTTGGGAAGGTGGTTGTTTGGGGACTTGGCACAAGTGATCACTGCAGCGTCTGGGGTTTGGTGGCTCGGGTGCTAATTGCAGCCTTGCCAGTGGGAATACTTTTCTGTCTCTCATAAAGCATCAGAAAAAAAACACCCACACCACCTTAATCTTTCTCTATCCTTCAGTTTTTTTCCAAGTAATATGTATTCAAAATGGGGACAGACATGAAAAGTAATGCTGTGACAGTTACATAGTCTATCCTCAGCTCCCACTTTTTAAAAAAAAAATTTGATACTAATCCTTAAGCAAGTTATTCAACCTTTTTCTTTGCCTTCCCTCCTTTACTGAGCTATAGGTCATTTTGCAGTCTAATCACTGGCACACCCTGCCATGCAAATCATGCAAAATGTATTACCAAGTATTTTAAAAATTAATATTTTACATAATCCACTCCATTTTGCTTAAAGAAATGCATTGACCTTTTAGCAAATAAGCTTTTAATTAACTCAACTGTTTGATGAAAAGACTTGCAGTTTCTCATCCATGTGGTCAGTGTTTAGTGCACCAGTGGTTTCAGGATGAAGCAAAAACTGCAGAACTGCTTATTTAGAGGAGACCTATTAATCTAATTTCCAGCTCTGTGTTTTTATTCTTGGAATCCGCTCGAGCAGCTTTGCATAAATCACATTTTTAAAAAAATCCTTAATCATTTCAGACAGGCCCTTTTTGAAACTGCTTGGTAAATCTTTTGTCTGAAATGAGCCTTTCTTTCTTACCTAAAAGCCGATTTTCTTTTGATTGGCCAGTTTTTGGAGGCCTTCTGAGGGGCAGGCGCCCGGTGCGCCACCATGGCAGCTAAAGTAGCTTAGCTTGGAAAATAGCAACGTGGCACTGACTACTCTTGAAAAACACAACTTTTTAACTTTATTTACTGATTTTAGTAAAACTGGTAATATTTGTAAAAAATTTAAGTTTCTTTATTTAAAGATAATATGACGAGTTAAGAGTGTAGCTGTCAAATCTTGCTAACTGTGTTAGCAGTAAGCTAGCTCAGTTGGCCATGCTTCTCAGCTGATTTTTCGTGGGCGCTTTAGCTACAGAGGAGTGTTGGTGTTTATAAAAGTAGCAGAGGAACTCTGAGGAGATTTCTGGACTGCAGTCCATGATGAAGGAGAAGAGTCTACTGATGCTGGATTCACGGGTGACTCAGCTGGCTAGCTTAAAGCAGCAGAAGCTAGCAGTGTGGAATTTCGCTGGGCCTGAAAAACTTGCTACTTCTTGCAAGAGTCAGCGGATTGGACCACAAACAACGTAAGCTTTCTTTAGTTTAGTTCTTTAGTTTAAGATTTTTTCAAAGGCAGTCCCTAGGTGAGAGTTAGATGACCTGGCCAAGTTCAAATATACAGAAAAACCTCTAACGCTAACTACTTAATGTACTGTGTCTTGTTAGTTTAACCAAACAAAACACCAAATGTAAAAAATTACAACTTGTGGTTTATCGTTGTGTGGTGATGCTTTGGATGATTTCTTGCCTTGCACTTTCCCCCAATTTCCAGTCTTTTTGCTGAGATAAGCTTACCTATCATATTGAACAGACACATTATGAGGGAGTATTGATCTTCTTATCTAACTTGGCAAGAAAGCAAACAAGTGCATTTCCCAAAACATTGAACCATTCCTTTGATACACAGACAAAACTGCTGCCAGTCCTCAAAGACCTTGATAAGTGGCTCTTTTTTCTGAAAAGGTTTTGGTATTTTTTTTCTGTTTATCTTGAATACAACTGCTCACTACTGGTGGATTGTAGGTGTCACTAAGGGTGTTGTGAGTATAGTCATCATAGTAATAAACTGAAATGATGTTCCCCCATATCCTTCAACCAGCCGAAGGAAATCGAAGCATAGTTCTTGGGAAATATCGACCGTCTTTTGGGTCTTTTATGAAAAGCTCTGCTGTCACAACATCTGTTGATGTGATTTGGGAGAGGCAGAGAGCATTGTTACTTTAGCATTAGGGAAGGCACAAGACATCAAGGATCAATAAAAACCATTATGGCATTTCTCTCAAAATGTTGAGCAATGCCTGGAACCAAAACAAGAAAACTGGGAATTCTTGATTGAAGGATCATCGGAGTGAAAGAGAGCACAGTAAAAAGAATGGAAACAGAGACAGATCCCTTCGTGGCCTACAGTGATTCAAGGAAACATAGCTTTTTATGATGACATTTAATGTGACATTTATCCACATCAATCTCTTAGCTCAATTTATTTCACTTAAATAGCTGGTCACATCGCTAATTTTGCCCTGAATGATGCCCGTAATAAAACCGTACTGCCTGTTCAAGGGCTGCCAATAAATTCAGCTCTCTCACCCACACAGCTCAGGGGCCAATCTTTCTGTTTGATTAAACTTTGCTCCCAGTGGTATGAAATATCCAAAGGCACTTAGATTTACAGCCTTCTCCGTTAAATTATTGACACCTACCTGCGTTTGCTATCACTTTCTTGACTAATCTCTTGTTGTCACCTCACTTACTCAAGTTGGTGACTTCCATTTGACTTTCAGTGATAAACTACTGTGAAATGATTCATTACTTCTTGATAGCGGCAGCATTCACATGTTTACACAACGCATGCAATATCTGATAGGCTCACGCTACGTCTGCCGGTCTATAAATAATTGTCTGTGTTTAACATGAAACAAACAGCTGTTGTCTTTGAAGCAAAGATACAGAGCGCTGGCTCTGCGATAGATCTAAATAACACAGGCAGCGCAGATTGCATGCAGAGAGAGAAAACAAGAGAGATGAAGAGGGGAAGAAAGGATGACAAGCTGAGAAAGAGAGAGAAAGTGGGGGGAGAATAAGGGGGCAAGAGATAAAGGGAGAGTGTAAGGATGCTTTCAGGCTGGAGGATGTGTAAGCTCTGTCTGTGGAGTGAGCAGGTTAATTTTTCATGCGGTGGTTTGCAGGCTTGGCCGAGGCAATCCTATAGCCGGCCACTGTTTCCCGAGAGAGAGCTTGTTGCTCGAGGCCCCCAGGCAGGTTTCTTGTTGAGTCTGCCTGTAAATTGCCACCAAACCAGTGAATTACTTCATGATGTGTCACAGAGACAGCAGAAAGCCCTATAGGCATAAAACGACGGACTTATGTTTTCCCTTATAGTAATTCCTCATTGACAGCTAGGGCAGCAAATTAAGATGTCTCAGTTAGAGTCTGACTACTCCATATTCAAAACAGCTGGTTGCCACTGCTTCTAGAGTTACTGATGGATTTGATAGATGAACATAGTGCTTTAGATTGTACAGTGTTAGTAATTACTGTAAAAATGTTGGGATCATTTTTCAGGAAAAACTGCAAATTTGATTTTTTTTTTTTACCAAGAAGAAGACTTAGCGTCCACAGCCATATTAAGCAGCTCTGTGGGGCTGTGCTCAGTCACTTTGCTGCTTTAAACTGCATTTTTGTGTAGTGCGTCAGCATGCAAACAAATGCTAATTAGCACTGCATAATATGTTAATGTTGAGGGTACTGGGTCATAAATGAAAATACTTGAAAAAATAAAAATTTAACCCGACCACTAACTACAGAAAATGTTGTTGGATCACAAAAGCGATTAGAGTTCATCCTGAGGGGAACATTAATGTCTGTGCCAAGTTTAATGGCAATCAATACAATAGCTGACAAGACATTTTAGTGAAAAACGGCAAAATCATGTTGTAAAAACAACAGGGTCCTCGCCCAAGGCAGGGCTCAGGCCCTAATTAGTGAAAGAGTGAGTGTTCATAAAAACTGTCAGGAATTAAAATCAGCAATCAACGAAATTGTGCTCAAAGTCTGATCAGATTCAGAATCTCATTGTTGAACATTTAATGCGTAGTTGTCCTGGGTTCTTCTTCTTTATCTGCAGATCCTAACGCACGTCCAAGGAAATCAGAAAACTCCCCCCTAAGTGAAAAGCTGATCCTCAAAGAACACTTAATTTTCTCAAGTAGCTTGGTCAATGATTCTTTTATTTAAACCACGACTACAATCATTGCATGACCTTAACCAGAGTGATTTAGTTGCTTAACTCTAACCATACCTTAACCTTAGTATTAACATAACCACTTCCTTTGCCTAACAGGAACCATATGCATTTTCCACACGCAAATACTGCAGAAAGCTAAAATTTTGAACATTTTGACACTGACATTTGCATGATAGTTCATTGTTGATGTTGTCAGCAAGGGTTGCAAGTTCACCCTAAAACATAAAATCTGTCAGTTAAACCATTATCATACCTTCAGAAAGCTGAGGAATGGCTTCCACAACTGATGAACGTGGTCCAAATGAACAGATAAATTATGTTGTATGAGCAGGACAGCAGAACTCATTTTCTTTACAACAGTGAGGGGATTTGTGTCCTACAGCTGTCTGGTGTTCCAGTGTGAAATCTAGACTTATTGATTTTTTGTGAGGCTATATTCTTTACAAAGGATACTGTGTGTACTTGAGAAGAGATTTTTTTTTGTTATTATTTCTTGCTTCAGATTCCTCACCTCTCAGTCCCATGTCTGCATTACACAGTACGCTCTCCTACTATCTCAATGGAAAAACACCCTTCAAGCAAGGCGCACCTTGACCCCTGCAACATCAAATGAATCCTTATCATGGTGGCAGAGGCAAAGAAAAACAATTCCACCGTTTAAACATCATAAAAGCATGACAGGCTCCCTCCCCTTACCCACCAGCGCAGTCAGGGCTAAGCGTTTCAAAGAGACTAGTTTGAATGACTGCGATGTGGGAGCTCAGAGTCTGTAGCTATGGATTAAGCCCACAGCAAATAGTAGCATGGAAGAAACAGAGGTAATCTCTTCCCTCTCTTCCACGGCCCTCTCACCATACCTGGTCCCCCCCTTTTTTAATCTCCTTACTGAATTAATTCTTGCAAAGCTGCTCAAAAAAGAGAGAGGTTTATTCACACCGGTTACAGAGGTTAAAGCAACATGAAAATGATAGCGTCTCAAGTTCCCAAAAGGTCTATTTGCTCAAAGATTGATGAGCTACTTACCCGGTTATTGTTCTCCAAAGCAACATACAGGTACAATACCGTTGCTGCCATCCTCAAATTTGCTGCTCGGATGAAGAGTACACGAGGGCTCTCTCATTCATGGACCTTGAAATGGGGCCAGTTGTGAGCCGCAACTAAGTAGAACATTTTCATATTTGCGTATAGATTACACAGTGTAACATGACGCAGCAGTGTATCATAAAAACTTCATCACACTCACTCAGTGCAGTCTCTGGTTTAATCACCTACAGTGCTCTGGATAATTTACCCTGCAGCACACTGCATTTGCATAAAAGTAGTTTCGTTTTGCATTTTGATGCATTGCCTCGCAGTTTCACAGAAGATTCTCGCCATAAAAGAAAATTCCCACACCTGAAACCACCGCGCTAACTACCTAAATATTTCAGTCTGGCTCTCGCAGCTTTGCTTTCACTGCTTCCTGTGCAGTGAAGATCAAATAATGAGCCAGAGGATTCTTCTGTGCAATATTTCACACTAGCTGAATTTTGTAATTTTTCTTCAGCCCGCTCACCTCCGTGTGAGATCATTACCAATAAACCTTCTGATATTAACTGTTCATCATCACTGTTTCTCCCCACACGTCCTCATCTGACTCATACAGATGAGACCTGCAAATAGTTACGGGATTGTTATTAGGTTTCTTCTTATTAGATAGCTTACAGGAAGAGCTGCTTACTCATTAGGAGCTGTATTTGCTTCATACAAGGTCAAATAATAAAGCAAATACACCTAATCTATATTAAATGTCATACTTTGTCATCCCTTTTTTGTTTTATTCTTGCAACATGTTGTAAATCCATCAGAATGTACTTTAAGGGTGTACATTATTTACCAAAGGTGGCCTTGTGGTGAAGCTACAGAAACCTCTGTTCTGCTCATTAACTTACACGCAGCGCGAGTCCAAAGCACGTTCTTTGATAAAGTTAAAATAATCTTACCACTGAACTTAATGTGCCATGAAAGATAGCAGCTTGAGCAAACTTCCTTTATTCAAGCTCAGACAGAGAGAGCAAATGTCCAGCTAAGCAAAGCGTTATGCAAATAGCAACCAGGCAATTACAAAGGGGGCGCTACCTCCCTGACTTCTGTAATTTGATATTTCACTCTTGAGTTTCCTCTGGAAGCTAGCTTTACTTCTAATCCACATGCGGTCAGCTTTATATTAGTTTCTGGGGTCATATTTTCATTTTTACTGTAATATGGTGTTTCAAAGATGAAGGACAGGAGAAGTCATGGTTTTATCTTTTACAGGGAGTATTTTGCCACAAGATGTACTCAGTCACATACTGGAGTACACAGTAAAAAAAGAGCCTTGCACAAGCCGTGTCAGCCCAACAGGCTAATGTACTTGTAGGTTGGTTTTACCCTTGGCGTTTTAAGTCTCACAAAGAGTTTTTGAAAGACTTCAGAAGTTAGAAAAGTTTGGAAGGATAGTTCAGACTGAGGGTGTATGTCAGGCCGAGGAGAATGTAGCATGCACTAGTCACATTATCAAGACCAGTCAGCGCTGAGATTCTCTCAATGATGCTGAATAAACCATGATTATTATGCTTGACCCCGTTTGAACTTCTCATAGAACCCGAATGGGCTCCATTAACACACTCTTGCTATACTGATCACTTCTCCTTGGAATCTGCTCTGCACCCATTCAGCTGTGACTGACATGTAGACTCAAAGGAACCAGCTCTTGCAAAGTCTTTGTTTATCTGTAAGATAGATAAAGTAGGTATATAAAATAAAAGCGGCACCGTGTACTCCTGCTTTGTGTTCANNNGTGGTCTGCTGCTTTAATGGCCCTTTTCACCCCCAGTCAGCGCTGATTCACTTTGTATCAAAGCACCGGAAACTACATTAACACTGAGTCAAACCACCAGAAAACCACCTCTGTGTCTCTCCTCTTTCATTTGCCTTCTCTCTCACAAAAACACACTCACGCACACACACGCACACTCACACACACTCCCTTTTTTTTTTACACCAGCCTCCTTCCTTTGGTAAATTGTAAGCCAGAGGTGGCGGAAATACGTCAGTTATGTGGGTTCTCTGAAGCTTGACTGTGTCTCTTAATTTCGTATGAAGGCAGTGAGAGGGGGGGAGAGGAGATTTTAATCACTCCTGTCGCTTTAAGGACACTTATCAAAGCCTTCTTATGCGAATAGAAAATACCACGAGCCACTGAGCGACTGAGCAGCCAAGGGACGGACTGGAGTGGATTTATAGGAAACTCAACATTATCTAAACTGGAATAGACCGCTTCATCGCCTGTGGAGTTTGATTACACACTGGATGGTTGTCTTTTCGGACGGTTCGGATCATTTAGGAAATATTGCGCATAAGTAGATCTCAGACTTGGGATCCTTTGCCCCTGAAGCGCAGAGAGGAATATGGCTTAAAACTCAATGCGTGCGGGTTTGTCCACTCATCCGACAGCCACAATCGATACGTAGCCTACTTGTTCGCCAGGCGTTTTGTTTCGGACGGATAGTATCCCGAGCTCTTTATTTGACAGCCTTGGATCATGGATTGGGGTGGTGGAAAACAACAACGGGCAGCGACATGATTTCTCTGCGCTGTCTGCGGTATGCAGCGAGCTTAGGCTCTAACGTTGCTTCTTATTATTCTAATGCAACAAAAAGTTACAAAGCGAGTGTAATGCGTGGATTTTAACTAATTCGCCGTTTTGCACCTGCTTGAACGGACACCGCGTCGACATAGTGCAGATTCGTGACAAAATTAACGTGTGGATCCGCGTCGGTTTGCTCTCTCTCTCTCTGCCGCCTGAGTGGGATACTTGAACATTTGCTTATCGTAATGGAGATTGGGGAGGTTTGTACTCAAGGTCATTGAGTGTTCTGAGGCTTTATTTTCGTTGTTATTTACACACACGCGCGCACAGCGCTGTCTTCACATTATAGCGCAGCCGACAATCCTCAGTCCAGTGTGTTATTTGTTATTACGCGGTGCAGCGAGCGTTCACGCGAGCAGCGACTGCGTGGAGTTTTATTCACATTTCTTTTCTGACACTGCAAGCGCTCTCCAACGACATGGATGGGAAATTGAAGCAGGGTCGGAGATGCCGGTCCAAGCGGGAGAGGGTGCGGAGGTTGCGGGAGGCAGGAAGCAGAGACGCCCGCAGCCCCGACCCCAACTCCTCCTGCTCCGACAGGGAGGGACACAGTCCGGGGAGGGACGCCGCCTCTCTGCCCGGTAAAAAGGCGCCGCACCCCGCAGCCGCCGCCAGAGCTCCGCGTCCCCCCCGGCGGAAGAGACGGGAGTCCAGCTCGCAGGAGGAGGATATTATTGATGGATTTGCTATCACCAGTTTCATCAGCCTGGACCGTCTGGAGGTGAGGAGGAACCGGTTCATTACCTGTTTGTGTGTGTGTGTGTGTGCGTGCGTGCGTGTGTGTGCGTGTGGGTGCGGGCGCGCGTGTGTGTGGGGGGGCTGCATTCTTCATCAGTGCTCTGGCTCTCGAATTGGGGGTCCTTGAGCACCCCCTCCCTCCCTCGCTCACTCACTCACTCACAGCAGCATGAGGAGGACTAGTCTAATCTGTCTCTAATTTGTTTGAGATGAAGCCAATTAGAGACTAGTTGAGGATGCTGATGAGCAGAGGTCCAGCCCCCCCCCCCCACCACCTCAGGGTGTCCCTGATCAATCCCTAGTTTGGTTCTCATCACACAAGGCTGCTGACAGTTGTAGAGGTTTCAAAACCAAATCATAAACAGCACAAATGTTCTGCTACCAATTTCCTAGAGCAAAACGTGTTTCTGTTTGGAGTCCTTGACATGAGTGTCTGACAGCCACTGCAGCACACAACTCTGTTTGCAGAATATTACAAGTTCAAGGCTTTGTGAGTGAGATGTTAATCATTGGTAGCATATGGCCTGTTGAGGAAAACAAACAGGTGCTGCTGAGTCTCCGGCTTTGGTTGTTTTATATTCCGATGCACCATGAGTCGCCTGTGCACTCTTGACATTTTGCTCTTTGATAAATGGCCTATTGCACCATTCATCTGTCACATACTGATACACCATGTGCTGATAACTCTGTTTCTGTCTTTATGGTGGTATGTCTCGTGTCAGAGGAATGATTTCAGGAAGAAAGGAGGTTTTCCTGTGAAATCCACTTATCTCTTTTATCTCATTATGTTCCAAATGACAAATAAAACATCGCTCCCTGAGGGACATCACGCTGACTGACAAGGCAGGAAAGTCTGTTTTTTTTTTTTCTGTTATAGCTTTTCCCGGGAATGGCAGCGCTACTGTAGTCGAAATATAAATCTATGGCTTTAGTAAACATAGTGAACATATTACATGCCCAATAAGGTCTGTATATTTTAAGATGATGACCTCATTTGAAAGCCCATGGATCATACCACAGGCCACCTCATTCCAGTGACAACCTCCCATGTAGGCTTAGCAGCGGTATTAATCAGTCATGATTGACTCTTGCCTCCTACACAGTGCTTAGTCAGTATAATGCTTGAATGCAGATTTGCAGCAAAATAACCGCATGGAAAATAAACCAGTTGTCCTCCTCATACACAGAGTAGAAGATGCACTCGCTTGGTGCAGATCATCAGTTCGTCACCCGCCATCTTTTAAGAGCTTCAACTCGTGCGGGTTATCAGTAGTGATATTGCTATTCCATTTAGCTGGGGCCTTCGTGATGCCGAGAGTGGGTGTGAAAGCAGAGGGAAGGTGAAAGAGGAAGGATGTTAGTGGGAAGTAAGTGTGCAGAGCATGAACTCTAACCGCAAAGAACTGCTGTCATCCGTAAAGTAAAATAAGACATATAACAGACAGGACATATTAATGGGAAAATGATGTAGCTAATATGTATTGGAAATATTACACCTCATAAAATCCTGTAATGATACCACAAAGCAGGAGGTTCTTCAATTGGGAAGCAGACGACTCTACCAAGCTCATGGTTTATTCTCTGCCATCCTCCCATTCAGATGATTTCTACCCAACCTGGGCTGTATCGTGCCTAATATAGGAAGAGTTCGATGGGTTTATATTTGAAAAGTCAGACTGGTTGTTTGCTGGTCTGTCCGGTATGGTTGATCTGATGGACGATGCCATCGTTCCTTATACTGCACCCCATGTTTGCTCTGATTGTTGGTTCCTCTGATTGGTGTTAGCTCTGTCCAGTTGTGTTCAGAGTAGGGGTGGTGAAAAAAAATGATTCACATAGGAATCTAGATTCTCATTTTCTATGGTTCAAAACTGATTCACAAATTCTAAAAATTGATTTTTAATAACTTTCCTTTAATCAGCCGGTCAAAAAATCTGATATGGATATAAATATCTTAGATGATCATTGGTTGATTAGCTTGATACAGCTTGAACTTGTTTTTGAATTTACTGAAAATTTAAAAACTGTTCAAACTTTTTTGTTAGAACGTTTTTATTTGTGCAAGTGTAGCATGAATGAATGTCAACCTTTTGTCTACGGTTTGTCTTTGCGTTTTTACATTTTAGCAGTTTACAGTTCACTATCTAAAAAAAAAACAAAAAACCTCCTAATCTATCCAGTTGTGTTCAGACTAGGGGTGGTGACGAAAAATCAATTTACATAGGAATCTAGATTCTCATTTCCTGAATTTCAAAATTGATTAACAAATTCTAAAAATGGATTTTTAATAACTTTTTTAAAAATTGTCTGAACAATAAATATATGTTATAAATGATGAATATCTTAGACAATTATTGGTTGATCAACTTGATACAGCATGAACTTATTGAAATAACTGAAAATTTAAAAACTGTTAAAACTTTTTTGTCAAAAAGTTTTTAT
>JAPXVT010000024.1:3916543-3926788 GCA_029823135.1 Acanthurus reversus
AGATAACTGATGGATGGATGTGACCTGTATACATAAATAGACACAAAACAAAATAGTACATATACGGATTCATAAACATTTAAATGTATGCCAAAGCACACATAGTATATATGCAAGTATTTTAGCATGGAGCGTTACATTCTAGCACATACGCAGAGATAAATGCATGAGCAAGCCAGTACACATATATACTTCAACTCCTCCACCTCTCCCTCCCCTCCTTCATCCAGCACATAACACTTCCTCCAAAATTTACTGGCAGTGTGTGCTGTGCAGGCATGAGATAACGTCCCAAAAGTTTTTCAAGGGCAGGACGGGTGCTCAGACATCAGAGGGAAGCCGCGTCGAGCCGAAGCTGATTCATTACATGTGTTGCATCTGCCTCCTATTAAAAAGCCCAGAGCACTCTGGCTGTCTCTCCCAGTCTCTCTTTCTCACTCTCTGACTGCAAACTACCTCCTGACTTCTTGCCTAGACTACATCTGTCTGAAAAACTCCCTCTTTCTGTCTCTTTCTTCTAAATCCTCCCTCTCCTCTGATGACATGCCTCAGCTCTTCACTAAGTCTTACTGATTAGCATATAGTACGGCAGCATGAAGTTTAATCAATATGAACTTATATGAATATTTTAGGATCAAAGCTTTCCACGCATACAAGATTGTACTTATATGTTTTTTTTCATTCTGTGCCAAAAAAGTCTAAATTTGAATATAGATTCAGTGTACAAAATTGTTCTCCTGCCAGCAAGGAAAACAACATGGCATCGTTGGACTGTGGAAGAGGTCATTTTTTCTTTAGGGTTTTGCAGTGAGCTACAGTAAGACGTGTGTTGATTAAGTTTAGGCTGTTTTTCGTTTTTGTTTTCTAATGAGCTGTCTTGGTTTATGTCACCACAGATTTGTTTTTGTTGGTATGTAAGTGATCTGCAAAGTAAAAGTAAAATGTCCTGTGCAGTACATACTTTAGTCACAATTCTTTAAAAACTAAGTTAAACTGATCTTATAAAACTGTGGTTATGCTGGAATAAACATGCAGTATATCAGCCATAATGTAGTTATCTGACTGGCTGCATTATATTTTAATTACAAAATGTAGAAATCTGTGTCAGCATAAAAAAATCCTGTTCCCATTTCCTGGCTCATACAACACACTTTTATCTAGAAAGGAAATACTGCTTGGTTTATTTGGTTTAGAAGCCTGCGCCGTTCAGTTACTTATTGACTATATGGACCGCAAAAACAGTTGAGATGAAAAATCTAATCAGTCAGTATGAGTAAAGCAGGGTTTTACCTCTGTAGTTTAAGACAAAAAAAATCCTTTCCCCAAAAGCAGTTATAAATAAATAAATCTCTGTCCCAATTCATAAAACAAATGAACAAAACTGAAGCATTGTCATGAGCATGCTAAACCAACAGGTGGCGATATAATCCTAACCTTGAAGCTATACAGGCCATATAGCTATTATTAGCAGGCTACTAGCAGGTTGAGGTCCCACGTTTCTCCATAAAAACTTGCAAAGTTGGCAGTGTATTGTGTTTTTTGGATTATATGGTGACGTTTGTGGCCCACTCTGTTGCCACTGTTCTTAACATAGTAAAGCAACAAGTCCTAAGGTTAGCACCAGCACTATATCGCCTCATGTAAACAAAGAAGACAATGGCGCACAATTTGTTATTGTAGGCAAAAAAGTTATCTCTGCCTACTCGTCAACACTGCAAACAGAGTTTTTCACCCTGACTGGAGATTTCCGTAAGATCTGTTTTCAGTGACCTACAACTGCTTTACGGCATTTTGATAAATACCCATCACGATGTGGATGAAACATCAGTTCCTCTGCAAACGAGTTTTCTAGTCAATATTGTTTCACAGTTGTGACCTATGGAGTATTGCCTCCTTTGAACTTATCATTACCTAAACCATTGTAAGTTTGATGATTCGTGAACTTTAACTTTTTGTTTGCTTTTTTTTTAACCTGCCCTCCGCCTTGTTTGCTCTTTTGACTGCTGGTTTTGAGTGTATCACTTGCAAAAAAAAACCTTTGACATTTTTCTTAACAATTGTGCCTGATTCATGCATGAGTGCACCTTTAAGTTTTAGTCGTCACAATCTTGTGTATCAGTTGCTGTTGGTCACTGGTTCATAGCACATTGGTTAGGACTTAATCAATAGTATGTGGCATTAGGAAACACAACACGATTTTACTCAGACATTTCATTAAAGAGACATTGAAAAAAAACTGTCTAAAGTTAGCACTATTGAAAGTTTTACACTGTTCTTCATCTAGCAGCTTTTTAATCACTTGCTCATTTCCTTTACCTCACAATCTAATCTTCAGTGTTTTAATTATGTCGTGGTGAATGATCGCTAGTTTTAAGGTGTGTATTTGGTGGACTCGTTAAAAGGGGCCTTTTTGCAGTCTGTCAGCTTCAGCTGATAATTATTTCAGATTTCATTAGAGGAAATTAAACATTTCTTAAAGTACGCGCAAGGGTGACAAAGTTATCAAGTGCAGTCGCAGGAGAGAGTGTGAATGTTGCACTTTCAAAAATGAAATTTTTTCGACTGCTAATAAGATCATTTTTAAGTGTTAAAAAATAATTAATGGTGTTAAAGCAGTTGAACATAACTGAAGTTGCTACACTGATGTGGAACACAGTGGTCAAAGATAAAAGTAACAGGTGGTAAAAAATGTGTGAAATATAGCAAAAGTAATGTAAGAAAGACATTCCTTATCACTAATTCAAACGTGACACGTGAAGTGAGCTGATTCGTGTTTATACATGAAACCTATTGAGGTTCTTGATCAAAAAGTGGTCACAATTATTCTTTAATGACCCTAAAACATGTAATGTCAGTAATTGTGAACGGCATGACCTACATCTGGATATTCTCATTATTTACAAAGAGCAGTGTTTTCTCTGATGTTCATCCAACTTGTGAGTTCAAGTTGGAAAAATCTCTGTGTGTAGTCAGACATTCAGTCATTTCGAAATCTGTCCGGACCGCCGATCTGTCCTACCGGCAGACTCTTATCAGCTCATACGAGTGTTTACGCCCGCGTTATCTCTGTCCATTTAGGGGTTATGGAGTTGAGAGTCATAACTGATAAATCCTTTCCACCTGAAACTGTTGAAGAATCTTTGATTGATGCAGCATACTTACACTTACTGTGGTCATGGTGTTGGGCAGCGCACAACACTGCAAGTAGAAGGCGAATTTTTATCTCACACTTTTAGACATCTGAGAGATACAATCCACAATCTGAGTATGAAACTGAGACTGTTATAAAGCTATAGTCAGCTTTTGTTTTGAAGTGTTTTATGAGCCATTTTTATAATAAAATATAAGCTAACATTAGCACTGCATTGATGATAGAGAGCACCGCATAGCAGTCACTAATTTGGACCTCAAAGAAGACATATACTCATTTTTGTCTCTTTGTCTTTGATTTTGGACTCCTATAGAGCAGCTGGACACCACTGACTGAACAGTAAAGTCTGTAGATCTTCAGAAAACTGTGACTCGTGCCTTCTGTCTTCCTTCAATTTTCTGCATTCTCTCAAAATGGTCTGTGAAGCTTCCTCCTCCCCCTTTCCCTCCCCCGTGTGCGCCTCTGCACTCCACTGTAATCACAACCCCTTTTTTCTGATTACCGACACAAAATAAACACAGGAAGGACACTGATAAAATGTTGATTACAGCTTGCGCTTCTTACTCTTCAACTTGACCAAAAAACATGGAAGCAGCACCGTACTTTAGCAGCAGTTTAGCCGTTGATCCAGCTCATGTGGTCATGTTGAGGAGGTGTGGTGAATAAATCCACACAGAGGAATTTTTCTTTTGTTGGCCAAAAAACAGGAACACTAACAACTTCTGTCTGCTGCTAACAACACTAACAACTTCTGTCTGCCCCCCCCCACCCCCCCAAAAAAACCCACTTTATTGGAGCTGTATCGAACAAAGTAGCCACTTCCAAATGCATGAACCTCATTATGTGACGCTTCGGCATTATTTAACATGAGTATCCAACATTGAAACATTTATACGTCGGAAGACGAAGACGGAAAAGCATTATATCTTTCCTTTAACTGGTAAACCAACAGCATTATATTATTTCTGTTATGCAACATCATTTATGATTAATGTTTATAGAGACATCTCTTTGTTTGAACAACATGAATAATAGGGGCTAATGAGGTCATAAAGCTGTGTGCAGACAACTTCAGTAGGTAATGTGGGTTTTTTGTCTGTGCAAAAGAATTTATGCATAAGCAAGGCAACTGATATTAATATGTAATATGTATGCAATCTATTTATTTAATTATTTAATTAGGTTACGATTTAGTTTTTCTTTTGTAGCTGTGGTTTTTTTTTTAAGGTAAAAGCTTCAGTCAAGCTCAAAGTGAGCTGGACCAGTTTATTGCAACTTTGCCTGCAACCGTTTCATCTCTGTTCAAACTGCACTTAATAGAGAAAGCAACAACAAACAAAAAAACGTGCAGCTGAGTTGCTTCCCAACAAGTCTCATGCTACAGCTAACGTTAGCTTGTCAGCTTGTTAGCCCTCTAGCAAATATTTCCAAACGCAGCTTTAACACTTGTTTTCTGCACGTGTATATATGTATGTGTATATAGTATATGTGAGCATATAGTTTCTTTCAGTGCCACTCCAGTACCTTGAAAATACTTATGGTAGTTGAAAGGTCTGTAGAGATGATTACAGAAATACAGCAGCACAATGAATGAATATGTGATTCTCTCTCTTACTCTCATTCACTGACCACTAAGTGCAAAATGTGGCGTTTTCCGCAGCACGTACCACAACCTGAAGTTTTACTGCAACTTTGAATGCACCCTCTATTTGAAAGCCAAAGTGAACTTTGACTTTCAAATAATCATGCCCAGTTTAAAAAAAAAGCAAAACCCTTAACCTCCAGTGAACACCATTTGAATTTTTTTCTTGTCAGCATGCATAAATCAGCTCAAAATGCACTTACTGCTTAAAATGCTAATAGTGTACACAAAAATCAAAGCTGTGCATTTCTTGCAGATCAACGAGAGACGAGTAAGATCTGCATAATGTTGGCTTCAGCGATGTGGAGTAAAAGGCAGATCCACAGCGTCGCTCCTTTGCTTTCCTTTTAATAACATCATTAACATTTTGACATCATTGGCCTAATTGTTGTTGGTAGGTATGAGAAATGCTCGCCCTGGAGTGAGAGTTGGGAGGGAGAAACGGGGGCTGGGGTGTCTCTGCTGTAAGGCCTTGTGCTTATCAGTGCAGGGCAGATACTGCTGCTGTGGTCCTGGCTGACAGGTGAGGTGTGTGTGTGTCTGTCGGTTGTGGTTGTCAGTGAACCCCCGGGACAGGTGCTGAGGGATGGGTTCGTATCAGGGAGCAGGTGCATCTACCCTGGCCCCCTTCCTCCTCTTTCGCCTTGTTCCCTCACTTCCCCAGGAGGCATATGGTGAGAGTGATTGGAGAGACCTGGGGCCCCGGAGGGAGTGCTCCTCTCCCCAGTTCATCTGTTCCAAACAGGCTCCTGTGGGACACTCGCGCTCTCTTGAGGTCCCTGTTGGCTGGGAATCAGGCTGAGTAAGCTGCTTCGCTTTCAGGTTGACTGCTTTGTTACAGTGTGGGGCGGTCATGGTGGCCACCCCAGTAAGCTTTACACAATGCAAAATTGGACACTGACATTTTGTGTGTAGGACACATGGCGAATGACTAATAGGTCACACCCTCTAATTTGTTTGCTCCATACCTCATTTGTACGCAAGTGTTGCTTTTAATCTGCCGACTCTTGTCGTGTCCTGGTGTCATTGCTTGGAATAGAAATACCATCTTACTGCGATTCCACAGGCTCGTATTTGTGAACCAGCTTACAAATGTGATGTAGGTCTGAGTGCGCTAGGAGAGAGAGTTATGGGGGCATTTTAGGCCTTGTATAATATGTGTACCTCTTTTATGTGGTCATTTATTATAAGGCGAGCTCTATGAATAATGTATGATTAAAAGGCGTAATGGATACACTGGGACTCGTCAAAATAAAAGCAAAAATCCATTTGCTCTCCCTGTAGTAAATCCACTTGCTTGTCCTTGGGCTAATTTCCAACTTGGGACTTGGTGGGGGAGTGAGTGCATGTCTTGATAGCGATTTCAAGGGAGGGAGGTGTTGGTTGTGCTGTAAAGTGAGAGAGAGGGAGAGAAGAGGGAGGAGGAGGAAAAGTGAAATGAGACATGGATGGGGAACAAAGCCAGGAACACCTCTTTCTCTCGGTGCGTCCCTCCTTTATCTCTCTCTATCCATTACTCTGTCTTTCTCTCCTTCCCTCTCTCCCGTCTCCGTCTCTCACCATCTTAGAGCTCCTTCCCCCTGCCTCCGAGCAGCTGCCACTTCTGAGCCTGAAGAAAATGAAGGCAGATGAATCAATTTGGCCTGTGGCCCTAAAGTGCACTTGTCTGCACCCCAGCCTGGGCAGGGGGGATAATGAGCCGATAGATTGAGCCGGTGCCGGAGCCCGGCACTGAGCGCCGAGATGCCTTCGCCTGCCGCACCACCCGGCCCCCCTCACATACACACACACCTACACACACACACATTGCTCATGCCTCCCTGAGCAGCGGTAGCAGCCTGTCGCTGGGTTAATGGGGGTGAGGGTCCTTTGCGCAGGACACTTTTCAGAGCAAATTAGAGGAAGGATCTGTATCCGTCCTCTTCAGCCCTCCCCTCTCAGTATTGCCCCTCATCTCCTCCCTACCCTGTGCATGGGAAACCCCGAGAGCAGGTTGGAGCGTGGTAGTGCGAAGAAGCATCAAGGCAGCTGGAAAGGAAGGGGCGGGCGAGGGGCAAGGTCCAAGATCCTGGGGTAATGAGGATTGACACTGGGACAAGTCTGAGGCACAGCCTCCCTGAGCGCTGTTGACAGGTGACGGCAGGCTACAGAGAGACAAGACAGAGTGAGAGGAGCTGAAGCAAGGGTAGGAAAAGCGAGGTCAGGACTAACAGCTTCTCTTATTCAAGAAGGAAAAAGGTAGAAGACAGCACAGCTATCCAATGCCCCCCTTAAACCTCCTGCAAGGTGAAGGAGAGAGGATCAAAGGAGCAGGACAACAAAGCATCACCCGCCAGCCTCTAGCAAGCTCCCTGCTGACAGGCTACAGATTGATTGACACTGCAAGGAGAGTGAGGAAGAGTGAGGCAAAAGGAAAGTTAGCCAAGCCTAGCATGAACTGATGCAAACCACTGCTGTCTCCGTCGATGCCTTGACTAGGCCTTTCTAAGTAGAGGGACTCTGTGACTTCACCCAGGGTTAGAGTAGTATAAATGAGTAGACCCAAGTCGGCGCTACTCAACTTAGGGGGAAATTAAGATGCTGGAGGGCCCTTTGAAGATAATTAAAGAGCACAGAGCGGCAGCCTCCAGAGAGGAACTGCAGACATGTTCAATACCGAGACTAATGGAGCTAATTTCCAGTACATTATTCATGTAAAACACAGGCCCTTGCTTAACCATGTTTTTTTTAAGTCTCTTCTATCTATTGTCTTAAGTCAAACTGTCCCGTGCACAAGAACAGATTAACCAAATTTACTTACTGCATAAGTAAATTTTAACCTGATTAACCTTGTCCCCATACTGCATGGATCAAACCCTCAATGTAAACCAACTTAAATCAGGTGTAAACCAGGTGGCCAAGAACTGCACCCTTGGGGCTACCCAGAATACATCACAAGGATAATGGAAAGGCATTATGACCTTGACCTTGTGTCACCACTTACAACCGACCACATCTCATTAGAGACCACTTGCTCCATCCTCAAGCTTTCTAACTCGTCCTTAAAAATTAATGAATACACACAAAAAGAGTAAAAAAAAAAACAACACATGAAAGCTATACAGTTGGGAGCTTAGGGCCAATTAAACACCTCCCCAGACAGGAAATTAGTCCCTGCCTTAATCACAGGCAGTCAGGGTTGCCAATCTTTTATCAGAGTTGGTGAATTCCTGCCTAGATCAATTGCTCTCCTGTCCCGTTGAACAGCGGCACGGGGAACGGTCCTTGCACGCTGCATCATTAACCTAGGCAGCTAATTAGATGCTGTGCTCTGATCAATAGCCAAGTTGATTGCTGACTGGGTAATGTAGCCGCTTGCCCCAGAAGAGATGAAAACACTTTGGATGCCCTCAGGAATTTGTCAGAAACACTGATGCTGGCTAAACAAAGTAATCAACGGCACTTGATGGCAACGTGACGCCGACTGTACCTCGACGCTCTGTCACTGCCTCCATGCCTGCCTGCCAAGGAGGATTGCTCTCTTTGTACTCTCCTTGAGAAAAGGAAATCAAAAAGGCCACCATCTATTTTGAGATTCAAGGAGTGATTAGGCTGACAGCTAGTCGAGAGAAAGCGAGAGAGGCAGAGGGAGAGGCGGGTAGAGGTGGAAGTCAAACCTGATTAGGCCCACCTGCAGGTTTCTCTTCCTTCCATCTCTGCGCCCTGATTGCTTTTGTTTGGCGGCAGCTCCCTCCTTTTCTCCGCCACACTCACCCCACCCAACCCCCCTCCTGTCACTGTTGACCTCGGCGCACTGCTAATGCCCCTTGGCCAATCAGCATGCTTGCCCTGGTGGCGGCAGGGTAATTAAAAGGGAATTGTGTCTACTTGGCATGTGAGCTGGTGGGCACGGGGGTAGACAAACACTCTCTCATGCCGCCTTACCTCCCTCCCTCTCTCCCAGCCAGGTGGCAGCGTACAGGACCTGTCAGATTAGCTGATGACCCTTTTAATTCTAGCCCAGCCGGGGGCCATAATTGATATTTACTGGGAAAGGTTAATTGTAGCAGTGATCTGCTTAAATTACAGTGGAGATCAGGAGAATGGGGCCAGCCAGCACGCGCGTCACCGGGGGAGCTGCTACACGCAAACTGCTAGTCAAATGGATTACACCCCGCGGCCATCGCCACTGTACTCCAATGCGGGCAGGCAGCACGGGACACTGCGATTGGCTGGTACTCCACCGGCACAGAGTCTTTCTTGCTGAGCTCGCCAACCTCCCATCTGGCTGGGAATTTGGGTGCACGCCAACTGTGGGTCTTGATGGCTTGCAATAAAATAAGCCATCCATGTTTGCATTAGGGTAACCATTATGTGTTATGTCGCTGGCTGAACGTAGATACTCGCAATTACCTGATATTTTTTGACAGTATTTTATATTTTACTTTTAACTTTTGTAAAGTTATTTGATCATTGTTATGACTTGAAAACAGTACAGTTTTTAAAATTTTTATTGAAAATTTTGTGTTAGTAAAGATTGAGGCAGGGTTCAAAATTAGCACCTGCCACTCGCCCAGTGCTAGTAAAAATCTACATTGGCAAATAAAATAAAGGGGGCTGACTGCTATTGGAGGGTTGCTTAAACAGACAGACTCTACAAACTCTCATCACTGCAATAGAGAAGTTAACAAACCATGTTTATTTTGACTGTCCACACTGGTGAATGCATGCAATGTATAAACATTTATACTGGTAGATCACAGCAGATCAATCCAGAGGGAAAAACAAAGAGCACGGTCAAAGTATGATCAACAGAAAATGTAGTCAAAAGTGGTACTTTACAGATAAAAAGATGAGGATAGATTGGCTGTTTTGCAGCAGCATCTCCAATTCAATGAGACGCAGTGTTTTTGCCATAGTGCATTTTTAATTTTTAAGGATATCACATCATAATAGTAAAGTTTATTTATACAACACAATTTCAAAACCATGTTTCAGTGTTTTAACAGAGTAAAAACAACAACAAATCAGGAATCATGAAGGTGTCATAAATCATAAAAACAGTAATAACAATAGCACTAAAACATAAAACTTAGTATTAAACATAACAATAAAACAAAACCATTAAAACAAACAGTGTGAGAAGGTAAAATAGTGGATCACAGGAAAATCTAACTATTAAAGTGCACTTTTCAAAGAGACTTGGATGAAAAGACAAACTTAGCCATTATAGTCTCCCCTTGAAGGTTGTTTCAGGATCTGGGGGCCCTGATGACGGAAGCTCTGTCACTTTTGTGTTTGTATATGTAAAAAAAAGTCAGAAATTGATGAAATAATACTGATTGGTGGAGTGGTAGAAAAATAATTGAGCTCTTTGACCCATTATTGATCATTCTCTTAATTCACTTCAATTTAGCTGAATTTTCAGTAATGTCTCAAATCCTCATGACGAGTGTGGTGGACCGTCACAGGA
>JAPXVT010000024.1:3946537-3957261 GCA_029823135.1 Acanthurus reversus
CTGTGTTGTCAGGTGAGCATGTTTATACATTATTACCGTTCAGAACATGGACAGTGTTTCACCTCATATTTACATGGGTAAGAGTTGCATTACAGTGACCAACCGAATAAGTGGTATGAATGAAAGTACGATGTGTGAGAATGTTTTATGGACATTAAGTTAAGGCGTATATGTGATGTAGCAAGAGGGCGCCGAAGAGAGCGACTACGTTAACTTACTGTATCTGTATTCCCGTGTTGTCAGACATTAAAAGAAAGAGAAAAACTTCATGCACGCCTGGGAGTATCTGTGTCCAAGTGTGCAACAATAAGATAGGTCAGGGCTGACCCTAACCACAACCACATATAATGCATTTTAAGTGTGTTCATAATGGGTTATAATGTGTTAAATATGTTCATTAGTGTTGTAATGCATTATAGAGACAGACTCCTTAGAAAGTGTTACCAAGGTGTTTAATGTAGCTGGTGGGTGTGGAGGTGAATAAAGTCGCGGTGTACAACCCTGGCAAAAACATGTTGTATCTGCTGTGAAAACCATGGGAGACTACTGATGACGTAACCTATTGTGTTCTTGAAGGCGTGCCCCATTTCTTAGGTATGGATTTCAACCGCTACCTTTTGCAACTTTGTTCCAAGGGAACTAATTTAACACACATATTAATAAAAAAAAAAAAAAAAAAACTCAAAACCCTGAATTAAAATATGAATGCCTATGTGCCAAACGAACTCAGAACCATTCAAATTTTCGGAGCCAGCCCTATTGGTTACAGTACAGAACATCTCGTGAACACACTTCAGGCTCAGTTTGTCTTTGCTCAGCTGTGAGTTCTCACTTTGAAAATTTGTAGTTTTGGTGCTCTCCAAAAGTGAAAGTTATTTTACGCTTTTACTCACTGAAAGTCATTTTAGATAGAAGAGTCAGCTAAATGCCAGGAAATTTAAATGAATGTCTGACTCACCCGCCAGTTGTCTGCCCACGACGATCCACACTCCAGACCCCATCCACTGTGCCCTCAGTGTGTGGTTGGCCTTGGCCCCGATCACACCGGGGCACATGGGAGATTAACTGGGCTGGCTTACTCACTCAGCAGGTTCCCCGACTTCCCTCCACTCATCCCGGCCCAATCTGCCAGCTAGCCTCCTGCTCCACCGAGCCGTGGCAGCAGGGCACCGCAAGCCCGGCCCGCCTTCATTACGCCTGCCAGATGGGCTGAGAATTAGATTCGAACTCCCACCATGGAGGGAGGGAGTGGAGAGAGATTGGGGAGGGAGGCAGGGAGAGAGGTGGCGGAGTAAAAAGAGAGGAGGGAGGAAATTCGTGGGGGGAAAGAAAGTAATGGTTTTTGTTTTCATTTATGTTGCAAGTTATTACATTTTAATGTAACACCCCTGGGACCTGGCAGCATTAAATGCCTGTTCTTGAATAATCGACACTAACTGCAAGCAAATGCTAGGGAGAAATGAAATTAGCGAGCGCAGCAATTTGGCACAGTGATTATCGGCTCCTTGGAGGCACTTCCTGATGATTTAAGAATGCTAACATTTAAGCAAGTCAGATCTCATTACTCTTCAAGGTTAAATCGAGCTGTGTCGGAGGAGAGGCAGATGCTTGATTGGAAATAGTGCTTTCTTGTCTCTTTGTGTCTCTCTCCATCTCACTTTGTTTACGCCAGTGTTTCTTACTTTTTGCGGCAGCTCACTGCGAGCATTAAAGACTCGAGGCTGAAATCTGTCAGAACTTGATGATACTTACAGACAGCTCTTAATTTGATCAGCAGAACTCAGTTTTTAAGGTATATTTCGTCCTCTGCTGAGAATCATCACACGTGCCCCGAGTGCTGCCGTGCTAACTGCCTCAGCCTTGCTCTGACTCTCTGTGTCCCCTTTCACACAGATGTATGGCTTGGCCCTTGGATGAACAAAATTAAATAGGGACCTTTTTGAATCCACAGCAAAGGGAAAAGAGTTTATTACTTTCCAGACTGAGCCACAAATGTTCCTTTATATTGTATTTTTTTTTTTTCTGCTACTCTCACCCGCTCGATGTAGGCAGAAACGATTTTCAGAGCAATTTCAGCCCTGGCATCTTCTGGTCTAGTGTTTACCTCAGCCAGTAATACACATCTGTTCCTCACACAAACTTGATCCAATTAGGTGACACCAGACAATGGCTTACTCCTCCATGAGCCCAGCACAGTGCCAGGGGTCCCGAACAATACGGAAGTGTTTTTTTCTTCCATTACGGGGCGTCAGATCCTTTTAAAGGTGTTTACCCGCCGTCGATGTGTCAGCCGGTTTCCGAAAGTGGGCTCAGCTGGGGAAGTGATAGGCGATGAGGATAATGATGCGAGTGGGAGCAGTGTGGCGGATGCAGATGCACTTTACCGTGCTGCGTGTGATAAATCCTTCTTGCCTCTGTACCGCACCCCGCAAAGTTGAGGGACAGATGGGTTGGACTTTTATCTCCACTTTCTACATGCAGGAGAAATCAAAACATTTTTCACTGCGGTGATGAGATTTATTTAAAGCAAGGCAGGAGCAACAAAGCTACTTTGGGGAATACGTCTATTAGTTTTTCCAAGCTGTTGTTTTCTCATGCAGGGGGGAAAATCATTGCAAGTCAAATGTAATCATCCCGCCGTTGGGTTATGCTCCGTCTCGAATAATAATAATATTAGGTTGGGTCCCTGGCATCGCCTACATCAGGCTTGTAATTTGAATTTCTGAGACACAAGTAAGAAGGCTGATGTCTAATCACAACCAATCACTGATGTTATCGTTGTTGTTGGGTTTTTTTTTTTCCTTGTTTGTAACAGCTTTATCTTTTGGCACATCCTGAAATTTGGCAGCCTGGGTTCATTATCTGCAGTGTTTCATGTCGTCAACAAACATGGTGTCAGTAATGTGGCATTCTGCTTCCTCCTACTTACATGCTGTGTGCACTGTACCGCATCTGATGTCTCTACATCACATTTCGTCTTTATTGTGGCCAAAAGGATTTCTGGATTTTAAAAGGGTTACCCCAGGAATCAGGAAAAAGCCTCCAAATTGTAACCAGGCATTTCCACATGAAACATTCATGCTTAAGTATGATTAGCAGAGATTAAGGTGGGTTTGTTTTGCCTTTTCGAAGGCCCCCGTGACAGTTTGGAAATGGATTGAGAGCAGCTTTTGCGAGCACAGCCTCCTTAATCCAGTGCCACGAGTTCTCACCCACCTTTGCTGAATTATTTACATTAAAGTTCTCACATCAGCTTTGGAGCCAAGGGCCTACAGGTATGATGTGTTTAACAGCCTAAACCTGAAAGCAGCTGAGGCACGGAAAATATTATGTTAAGTGTTTCCAAGACTTTTAATGGAGCATGTTTCGGAAAGAGAGTTCGTCACTGCCACTCGAGGAGCTCTTCTGTAGGTATTAGTAGACGAGAAATAACATGTTGCATCCGGTTGAGAAACACTGTGCCTTTTGTAATGGGTGCAATAGCTTGTACATTTTCTATTTCCAAGACTGACAGAATAGACTGAGTGCTCAGATCAAATAGTGGTCCATTCTCCCAGCCAGTGATGTGAATCCATCTCCCCATCCGAGCCATTCTGCTATCGTGTATCCCATTTCCATATCCTCTCCCTATCATGTATATGAGATGGAGCCCTCCCATGTGCTGGATGATGTGATCCCCAGATAGATTCATTCATACATAATGATAAAAGATGGGTTTGGACAGGGCTACTTATTTGACAATCATTGAAGTGCCACTGTGATGGATGGCAAGGAGGACCTCCACCCCTCTTCCCTCCCACCCCATAACCACGGCTCCCTCTCCTGATCCCCCCCCTTATTCATTTTCCCCAGCCTAGCTCAAGGTCTCGCCTCACTTTAAAAGAGAAATATCAAATTGAATTAAAATTGCTCGCTCACCCAAAACAGAGGCTTGTGTGCCTTAAAAATTGCACATTTGTTCCCACAATTCATTGTCGCAAAGTCAGTTCCCCCCTCTCTCTCTCTCTGTCTCTCTCTGGGCGCGTGGTAATGTGAATTATTCATGCCAGCGGGGCCACGGCGTGCTTCATCATGTTAAAGTGCCCATGACATTACTGATGGAGCCACCGACGCCCCCGCACTGCTAGCTATACTAATGCATTTGGAAGGAGGAAAGAAAAGAGTTGGCAGCATCTCCAGGGATTAGAAATTAGTGCTTGAAAGTCGCAAACTATCATTTACCTCAGAATCATTTGAATGAGGAAACCAAACATTGCTGCTGCTCTGGGGCTTCGTTACCAGGGACTTTTGTCCTGGACCCCTCTGCTGTCCCTGTCTCACACTGGCTTAAATGCAGAAGAGATGATGAAAAAAAGAATTGGAGATTTTACAGAAAAAGGTCTAATTCAGCCTCACTCTGACGATAAAATAGCAACTCATTTTAACACTGCTGTTTTTATTTTTTATACAAGTCAGTAATTAAAACAGTAAGTAAGAGTATTTTAATATCACCCAACAGTGCTATAGGGACAGAGAGTCATCCCTAATGTACATGTTGTTGCTGTAAGTTAAACGCTCTTCTCTAAATATATGTAATATAATGTTGGTCTTGTTCATGTCTTATGCATTTAAGTTCAGTGGTTTCTGTTATCAAGAAGCTCTGTTGCAATCTGCATTTTTTCCGACCTGCACAGCACAAGAGATTATTTCAAATCTACAGCACATCTACAAAAAAAAAAACCTGAGAGTGGTTAAACAAGTGAGTGAGTTTCGCTTATTCCTCTCCCCACCCACATTTCACCATTTTCATGCTGAAATTCAAAATTTTGATTACCGAGTCATTTCTCCAGTTTATTACCTCTCTGCTCTCTGAGAGTGCTTGTCAGTTGGACTCAGGGGATTATTCCATGCTAGCGTGCTGGGAGCTTGTGCTTTATGGGATCCCTGAAACTTAATAAGTAAGCTCAATTGTAAGTGCAAAGAATTAACTTTGATGGTGATAGTGAATGTAGAGCATCAGTTTATCTTGTGGTAGAATACACTGGCGCTGAATAATGCCCATAATGTGGGCCCACATGGGGAGGCCATCATTCAGCTCCATTTATTTGTCCTTCAGGTGTTTGTATTCAGAATGGTCTGGTCTGATTGATAGTGATTTCTAAGCCAGCAGACTATCGCATCTAACATTTCTCATCCATATCTTCTCAGCAGATTCCTGCAAATGGAGGCCTATTCCCAAATGTTATTTCTCTGTGTTGTAAATCCGTCTTGCAATGAGCCAGTACTCTGGATCTGTCAGGTTTTTTGCACAACGAAAACAAGCACAGAAAAAGGAAGACGCACAGAGAAGAGGTTGAACATTGCATGAAATATTTCCACTGTCAGTTTGTGTTAAAACGGCCTCCGATATGCTCTTTGTGAAGCTTTTCTCGCCTTTTCAGAAACCGCCCACACGTCTGTAAAGGTGCTGGGCGAGATGAGCACAACTGATACTGCGGTTCCCACACGCTTTGCCTTCTGAAATTTCACAACCGATAGCGGTTACTGACAGCGGGGGCCTGATAAAATCTCACCTGATTAGAAAAAAAGAGAGTAAGAGAGGCAGTGAGAAAGAGCTGAAGCAAGGCGTGTAAAAACTAGAAGAGATAGCGGGCCTCATCAGATCTCTGAGGTTGTGTCTAGGTTTCAGTTGACACATCTCTGGCTGGCCCCGAGTGCACCACGCTCTCCACAAATGAGTGGGTTGAGTCAAAACTGACGCATTACAAACCACACTGGCATTGCTTTATCTACTGATTGCAAATTTGAGACACAGATTGTCAGTGTATGATTACAACTTTTTCCCTTTTAGATTCTTTCAGAGAAATTCAGGTCAACACTTTTTACATCTTATCTACCAGAACAATCTCGAGCCCGTTCTCTCTTTCTTTTTTTTCCCTCTCGTGGTAAACAATTGAAACCATCACATGTCACCTTGATGGCTATGTACTCCATTTGACTGCATGGTGGTGGATCACTGTCTCTCGGCCTCCCCCTTCCAAGATCAGCCATGTGGGACTTAGGAAAGGAGCGGGTACTCCAGGGGCAGAAAGATGAGCCTGGCCCCACGTAGGCAGGAGATCTGGCCCCTAAATAGTCCAAGTTGCAGGGCCCCTGGGAGCTGCTATGCTGAAACAACGAGATGCTATCACAGTCAACCAGCCTTTCTTGTTGTTGAGAGGAGGAAGAAGGAAGGGAGGCAGAAAGATGGCGTCATCCTGTTTGCTCTTTTCTGACTTTGTCTGCCATGATTATTCTCTTTATCTGTGATCATCTCTGATTTTAATGCGCTCCATTTCGTCGCTGTCATTCAAGCTGAGGTGATATGATGAAGTGTCTAAGCTATTAGCTAACAAACACAGTGCTTTGACTTGCTCTGCAACATATGTGAGATGTGACCCAGATGCTTTGAACGGAAAATTGTTCCCAAACACGGCACTCAACTCGGAAACAAATCCATGTTTCACAATCACAATAATTGGACCTTTTTTTTTTTTTTTTTTTTTTTAGTTTACAGCGTTTTCAGATTTTTGGTAAAGTGACACATGTCAGTGAGGGTCTGCCCAACTCCCCTTTCCTCCCCCCATTAGAGCTGCTTGTTAGCTGAGCTGCCATAGGCCCTCATCGCTGTGACGGCTCAGTCACAATCTATTACACTGACTGGGAGCCTACGCATCTCATAACTGGCACCAAATATTGGTTTTGCTGATAAATTCTGGGGAAAAAAATGCCACATTAATGATGAGAAAAATAAACAAGAGGCTTGTCGGCGAGATGTGGGTGTGTATCCCATGGGAGAGGATTCTTGGGGATATAGAAATAGTTACAACATCACCCAACAGGGGTTCTGCCACCTCCCCCTCACAATCCTTCCTATACTCCCAGTGCCTTGCAGCTATCAAGGCACTTGGATGGCTGCAGTAAGACAGCAAAGTTTTCATTTACCATCTACACAGCTCCAGCTCCGAAAGCAAGCCTTTAGGGTAATGTTAGGTCTTTTCATAAGTTACAAAGATGTAATTAGACAAATTAGCTCAGCAGACACTCGGGGTTGCGTTTTTAATGGCTGCGTGTTGCCTAGGTTGGTAATTAGCAGGCAGCCGCTGCTCCAAAATCACACATTGCACCCGAGGCCTTGCATCCGTAACCTGACAGCCAGTAGCAGCGCGGTAATGAAGGCTTATGTATCCCACAGGCTTGGTTTGTCTCACTTGCCAGCCAGGTTTGATGTAGGAATTCACGCTGAGCCACTGTGCAAATCTCTTGTTTACGCCCATGTATCATTTCTTCCAGGTTGAGCGTGCCGTCCTTTTCGGCTCGATGATGTATTCAAATCAAACGGATGTGTTTCTGCCTCAGAGGCGCAGACTTTCATTTGAGCCAATCACCTTTATGGCTCAATTCATCAGGGCCTTGGTCTACGTGTCCAGGTCTCTTGTTGTGAGTAGCACCCGGGGAGCCGATGAGCCATTTCCACACATCCAGCTCCTCTCCCACTTTTAATGACTTGCCGATGGTGATTTTCAGCAAGCGCCTGTTTTTTATTGGCTCGGAATAAATTCCCCTTCTCTCTGACACTAGACATTCTTTTTAAATTGGATGGAGGGGGCGGAATGCCAAATCGGAAATGACCTAGCAAAATGCAGATTAACTTGTGAGGGAATTTGTCTATTTACTGTATGTGCCCACATTAAATTTGTGACCCTGTGTTTATCACAAATATGACTTAGCTTCAAGCTTTTCACTGCTGTTACAGTGATGTTTAGTGGTTATATGCAGCAAGAAATTGATTTTCTCTCAGTTTCAGTATATTCGTATACAGTCTCAAGCACTAAGGTATGTCTACTGTATTTCATAACATTTGCCATTATCTAAAAGGATATAACATTCATCTGCTTTCAGTTACTGCTTTGGTTCTTTCAGAGGAATTTGCCACATTCAGGACCACAAACAGTACAAGACATTGACATTTAAGTATGTATTTTATGATTACAACAAATTTATATTTAACATCAAAAGTAGATAAACCAGACAAATTAAAGCTAAGTAAAATCAGATAAACAATCACTGTTTGACCGCTATAATAACATTGACTTTACCATATGTCCATTTGTCCTCCTTTATATACTGATGATGACACACACAAGGTTATGCACAAAGTAAAAAGTGACATGTAATGTGAAAGTAAATAAAGCAATGGAGTATTTATAATGTAAATAAGTGTTAAGACGGGTGTGGGGAGAATGGCTGTGGAGTTCATTGCCATGGATGCGGGCAAAACAGCAGCTGACTTGGCATTGCAACCATGTGGTCTCGACTGTCCACTTTCTCAAACGCCTGTTGCCTCTGTAAGTTCATTCTGGATCTTAAAGCTGCAGCTGGTAACTTTGGGCTAAACATTAAAAACTTTTTTGTGTTCTACTTGGAATACTTAGAAAAATGTCATAATACCCACAGACAGCTGTTAGTAAGTTAGTTTTGATATATCATGTTTTTCAAATCAACTGCCCTTCCTAGAGTTTTCTCCCTGCCCTCCCACTGTTTAAGCAGGTAATCTCTGAATGATACTCTGCTGTGACACGCTCTAAAAAGTGAAGAAAATGTTTCGAATCCGAACTAAAACTGAATCCTCACGCTGATCCCACATTGCTACCTGTGGGTACCAGCAGTTCCTCTAAAACGCCAGTCAGGGCGTATAGTTTGTTTTTATGACATTCATTAATGGAAGATGACATCTCAAATTGAGAGTTATCAAGCGTCTCACTGTGAGAGAGAGAGTTTGTAGTGAAACTAAGGCCAATTTAAGCTTTATTGCTCGACACATTTGATAGTGTCACTCGCCAGGAATAAAAGAGCTGTGCAATACAAACGCAATACTAGAATATCAGCAAGGAAGTTCAGTTAAAACTATCGACACAGCCACGTTAACACTGCCAAATCACATTACATGACAAAATATGACGATGTCTGCGACAAACAAAACCCTCCGGAAATAAAAAAATGAAATATTTCATTCATGCTGTTCACCTTGTGCACTCCTTTAATTGCAGCTTAGCAAAAGTCTTTACTGTGTTGTCATATATGGCGCCACTTTCTCCTCTGGCCCCTTTTTCTGTTTCACTGTAGTGGGCGGAGCTATTCCCTCCATTGTGGACACGCATACACACACAGTTACAAAGTTGATGAAAACTCATTACGCTATTGTTTCCAACAAGAGCAATATAATAATGTAACCCATCGAAAAACAAAGATGGACAACAATTCAGGCCATAATATCTGCGTTTTATAAAACCCACCCACCCTGATTCTGTCTGCATAATTATTTTTTAGAGGTTCTGAGAGGAAATTTTGCTGTGCTTTAGCACCCTTAAAAAGAGTCTAAAATCGCCTTTGTGCCCTAAGCACTCACAGTCCCACTGGCTCTGTACCACATACAGTCTTTCCGTCCTAATTGTGGGGGCAAGTTGGCAAAATGTTCTGCCTCCACCGAAGTGGGAAGAAGATGATTGGGAACAACGTGCTGAGAGTGGATAGCAGCACACATCCACAGGAGCTTTGTGGACCAGGGAGATAAGGCTGGAGCCCACAGCATGACAGGGCGACTGGGACTGGGAAATGGAGGACAAGAGACTGCAGCCTTAAGTTCAAAAGACTCAGCAGAGAGTAATGAAGGCCAGCTCTCGTCGCTAAAACTGTTCAAACTGCCAGGGAGGGTGAGAGGGGAGGTGGAATAACAACCTTGGAGGGCAAATTAGCCGCCTCACCAGAGTCGCTGACGTAATACAGTGTGGAAACTAAAGGCCCAAATGACAAGGAATGAATATGACTGGGCTTTGATTCCAGGTACGGGAATCTGATCCTTGTCAGGACAGGCACAGATACACGAACACCAGACAGGAATGCATGGACCTAGTCACAAAATAAATATAAGTAAGATGCTATTACGTATTTGTGTCAGAATAATTACATGGCATCCCTGCTTTGTCATAATGGGCTCTGAACAGTGAATGAGACCGTAATTGAGACTTACAATGATTGTTTTGGACAAAGACATTAAAAAAGTCAATGCCATGGCATCTAGCCATGTTAGACAGAAGCTGGCTATCATCAGTCTTTCAGAATCTGTAAAAACATTGTGACAATGTAAAAGAGGTTGCTCATGGTGTTTAACCTACAGGCATCTATCAGAATCTATAACGCCACTCTGCTTTAAGGAGCTCTGTGGTGAGTTTCAGTTCATTCTCTAAAGAGATATTCCCAAATTTTCGACACTGGACCTCGTTTTCGACCTACCCAGTGCTATCCCTATTGGTGGAGACCATTTTCAGCTCACTGCGTGCAGTATGGAGTGTGGACGATTCGCTATTTTGCTGGTAATGCTAGCGGAAGTCAGTGACAGGAGGCTACCTAACTCTTAACTTTTTGTTGCTATTAACCCTAACCAGAGCCAAAAATGAAAGAAGTTAAGCCACAGTTTGACTTCTAAAATTACTCCGCAAACCCTCAAATTTGCCCCAACAGACTGTCGTCCTATTCCACTTGCTTTGGGTGCACTGTGGAGTGTTATTTGGAATTTGGTAGTGGCTACTGTTGGACGTATTTGATACGTGTCGCTCGACAAATACAATGCAATTTCAACAGAACAATGTGTCGCTCAATACTTTCATTCCATATCGCGCGCCTGGAGAGTTTTGTTATGTTGTGGA
>JAPXVT010000024.1:4059230-4069936 GCA_029823135.1 Acanthurus reversus
GTCTCTTTTTAGCTGCTTTTAGTAAGCTGTTATTTTCTAGGATAAACACAATCACAGCCAATTGTCCCACAGACCGGAGTTCAATTTTTCCCTGTCAAAGTCCAAATGTTCCTGCTCCTTTTGCTCTGACCTGTGAGTGTGGGTCGATGTCTGTGTGTGTCTGTTCGTGTGTGTAGTGGCCTATGTTTTAAAGGATAGTCTGTAGGCTTGAGGATGACCCTTAATCACAGTCAGCTGGGAAATAATTACAAGTCTGGCATTTCCAACAAAAACCCGCAGAGTCGGCCATAACTCTTATTGTTGTTGCATGCAAGACAGCGCCGAACCTACAGGCAAAATGTGATGATGCCCAGTCTGGTGTGGGTACCACTACCACGTTGCGTTATTTATCCATCCACAACACTGTATTTATCATTCTTCACAAAAAAACCCCAAAACATTTGTTTCCCATAACAGAGCGGCCATTCTCTCAGGGGTATCTGTGGAATATAACACAGCATGGCAGAAAGTAAACACCAATCTTCTGCTTGTCTCCAGAAAACTCCACAGGGAGGTGGAGTTGCAAAGGAGCCCCTTACTCTGCTTTGGCATTGTGCAAGCATAAGCCGCTTTCAACCTGACTTCAATCATGGCTAAGTTAAGCAGGTCAGAGGAGTGAACAGGATAACCACAGGGCTAACTTTGTAGGAGACGTCAAAGCTCCATCCTCCTCCTCTTTAGCCTCCGAGAGTTCTCCTCTAAAGTACATTTTAAGAATACGATCTTCGCTGTGGAAAAGGAGCAGATGGATAGCCCGGCTCGGTCAGGACTGATGCCAATCCATACTCCTCAGGCTACTGAGAGATTTAAGGAATCGGTGCAAACTGGAGGGGTCTATAGGGGGTGTTTTAGATTTTTAAGATTTTTTTTTTTTATTTTTTTTTGCTTGTGCATGGTGGAAGCATTTACATTAGCTTGTTATTTCAAGTGGGTTAGCATCATCCTGAATTAAAATTTAAAATCCGAACAAAAATAAATGTTCCTGGTAACATATTTTCCTTTTTCCTTTGAGAAATCCTGTCCTGAAATAGTACAGTAAGTTTGACACCGGAGCCACAAAACTATTTTATGTTGTGTGATAAATTTGGCTCATGGAAAAAAAAAAAAAAACCTATTAAAATGGTGCGGCTTAACTCATGCACAGTGCATCTCTGAGAATTCTAGTAAAAGAGCCTCAGTCAGGCAGCGGAGAAACATTCAGCTCCGTTATTGAACATATTGAAGTACTGTACAGCATACTGCACTGAAACATGCAGTATAAAATGATTACATGCTTAAGTAATACGCAATCCGTATAAATGGAGATGTTTAAAGGTTAAATTTTCCGGAAATTCCGTTCAACCCGACGAAAAGGAGAATCGAAATCAATTAAAGGAGCAGAAATAGATGAAAAAAAATCCTGGGTACATTATATGGAATAGTGTTAACAAATCAGATCAAGCCCTCGTACATTGATTGCTCTGGTCTCGTCCTGTCCTCATTTTCAACAGCTGCTGCCACACACACACTCGCAGAGACACAGACACACACACACCGTGGCTGACGCGCAGCGCAGCCCAGTCTCTCTCTCTGTTGCGCACGGAGAGCAGGTCGGAGAGGAGCGGAGCGCAGCGCACTGCGTTTTTCGGGACTTCTCGTCACGCCAAACGCGCCGGGATCTTGTGGATAACCGTCAAATGTTATATATAATGTGCGACGAAGCCCCCGCGCGGCTCTTGGATGTGTATTTCGTCACGTTTTCTGCTTGAGCTCGACAAATACTTTGGGGAATCTATTGTGGACGATCTGTCATCGGCGCTTTCACTATCCGGCTTGGAATCATATGAGCGGTGCTCTGGCTCGACAAAGATCCACTGTGTTCTCACAAGGACCCCGAATAATTGCCTGCAGAACTTTAGTGAAGTGAAAGAAACTGAATTTTCGCACTATTTCCTGAAGCGCTCGCCGTTTTTCTCCTTCAAGAGACGGAGGAGAAATCGCCTCAGTGAAGATTTATTGTTCCGGCAGGTTATTCTCTGCTGAGTTTTCTCATCGTCTGACCGCTGAACAGTATTTTTTGTTGTTGTTGTTGTTTTCGGATTGGATTTAACCCCGACACGGCTCGCTTAAATATCTTTATGAACGCGTGTTCCAGTCTGGTTGATTTGGATATCCTCTGCGACCGATCTCAGCGCATTTGGACTCGGTAAGGCTTCATGAAATTCTACCGATGCTTTGTCGCTTTCATGGGTTTTCAGCTTAATTATGTTTAATCGACGATTTGAGAAACACACAGTCTCTGTAACGCTGGGTTGAGGTGTGCAATTGTTCAGATTTTTCTCTCGTAGCCAGTCAGTCCCCGCCGGTGGCAGGCGCTTTTTCCTTCCAACGAGGCGCCCCGCACGTATCGCAGGCTTAGCGAACATATAGCGGAGGCTTGAATAACATCCAAACTTACTTTGCCGATTTTTAATCTCAAAAATATCTTATAGTCACGTCTGCGAGTGTTGCAATAATTCTTCATGGACTTTTCTAGCACGCAGATGCGGAAATCAGCAAAAGCACGCAAGGACTGGTGTTTTGAAAAAGCATAAATAAGATATTTCCTGAAATTATGATTAAAGATTTCGTCAGCACAGTGTGCTTTTATGTCACACTGTGAGGAGAACAAATGTGAGGTATTTATTTTTATTTATAAATGTTTTATTTAATGCGACATCACCGCTGCGTTGCGATATTTCCGTTTTAAGTCAAATCCTCAACTGTTTTCAGGTCGGCGTCTCGTTATTGCGTTGCTCCCTGGGCTGTTATCACGCACACTGAAATCCGCCACGCAGGACATTAACACAAAACGAGTCTGTCCCGTGTCTGACTTATACAACCACGGGAGGAGCTGTTTAATTAGGTTTTCTTCCCCCTTCGCGTCCAGCAATCTCAGCCATCAAGGTCAGGCTGGATCACATGTTGCCTGTTAATATTAGTTCAACACTTCGGCCTCTCATGGCACAAGTCTGTCATCGCTTTCCCACAAATCAAAGTGTGTTACTGTTTATGAATCCATGCCTGTAAGAAGAATGCACTATAACATCCCCATAATAATCCTATAGGGGCTTAGACCGCGTCCCAATTGTGAGCTTATAGTGATTTGCCCTACTTTTCGCTCTCCCAGGGTATTACCATGATATTTCCATAGGGACTTTCAAATGCTGCGTTCAATAGTGACACTATCCTCACTTAATCTGTGCTATATATATATTTTTTTTATTTGTCTCATTCAGTAATAAACAGCGAGCCGGTAAACACTAGCCTATAAATGACCAACACTGTGGCATTTTCTGTCTTCCTAAAAATCACACTCAGCTGAATTTGTATTGAATTTGTACTAAATTTTGTAAATTCTGGCCTGTTGTGCAGTTTTGAAAGCACACACTGGCTGTAGGCGCCTGTTTTGTTTGTAAATATACCCACACTGTGATGCAAAGAGGCACAATTATGTTTTGATATATTAAGGAATATTGTTTTTGTTTTTTTAAATATTATAAAGTTTCTTGCTCTGTTGGTAAAACATTGTTTTTTTCCTGGCTTGTTATTGAAATGACTTCACTTATAATTTGTTCAATATAAAATTTTAAATTCATAAATGCTGAAAATATTACATTATCAGGTAACTTTAGGCCAAAATTGACTTGCATTTGGTCGTGACAAGTGGCTGAGTGTTTTTCAGTAATTCCTGTTTCCCTTTGCGAAATGTCCCAAACCTTTTTCTCGCTGATAAGACAGAGAAATGTGTCTTGGTTCTCATTGTTATGCTTGCCAATCACCGGTGCTTTTATTGTGCTTTCGGCTCCAGATTAGCCATGTTGGAAATGTCATTTTGTTCTCATCAGGCTGGTGCAAAAGCGGCAGTGTAACTGATGCGGTCAGTGATGAAGTCTCAATAAAATATTCTCAGTCCATTATCTCTTCTTATTGCCTGTTAGTTCTGCATGTCTTTGGGTTGTAGAGTATGTGACATTATAACACCAATCACTCTACAACCTGATACTTCCACCACCTACATATTAAAATATGTATCTTTTTCCGCTCCCCAGCACCTATCTGTAATCTACTGCAGATGGGGCACTGGAATTAGCTTGCACAAACCTCTCTTATTCCTATCTTCAAAAGCCCATTTATCTCTAGCGGAAAGCTGATAAGAGACAGGCCTGCTTGGCAAATGTGATAAGAGGGTGAAAAATCCTCCAGCTATTTGTAATGTAAGAGTTCAGGCAGATCACAGCTGGGGAAGACATGACAAACCCAGCATCATGAGACTAATGCCTTGTGCCCCCTGAAGCCTGGATACGAGATAGAAGAAGAAATGGAGATTTATTCTGGATCTGTGCATGAACTCTGAAATGGGAAAAAGAAAAAGAAAAAAAAAAAAAAAGCCAAGACGTTCAAGAAAATAGCCGAGCATTTAGATGCAACACCACGCTCTCAGTAATGACGACGGCGCCTAAAACCTCAGAATATTATCAGCGGGTATTGTAAAGTAATGCTCGAGGCTGCTAAGCTGTTTTAAACGGAGAGTTGTCTGGCTTTGAATATGCAACAATCTGTGAAATAACAGGGGGGAAAAAAAAAAGTGTCAGTTAAATTTGTTGTTGATGCATTTAGGGTTAAAGCTGTGCTTAGGGAGGAACGTGTTTTAAAAGTATTGTAAATCCCAACTGGAACCTGTCTAAAATGTGAAGCAAATCCAAATTGGCTTATACTCTGAGACTTAAGCTGCCCTGTGTGAGAAACTCCAAGAAATATGGAAGTGAGTTGTGCAGCAGAATTGCAAAACAATGCAGCACTCATTCTGCCGAGCGGTTAAGGTCAGCAATACTAGAACAGTGCTCAGACCGTGTTTTCCACATGTTTGCCTGGCGTGCCCTTCTGATTTAATAGACGGCGAGCGGCTTCGGCCTGATCCTTGATTTTAGCCGCTCCGCACCAATAAAACTGATGAATGCTTCCCTGGTGATGACTCGGATTCCTGTGGATCCACTGACACGGCCTCACCTTTTTTATATCTAGCATTAATTTGTTGGTGCATATACAGTGATCACAGTAAAACTATAAGGACACATGAAGTGCATTTGTTGTAATGTGCATGGCCTGTCAGAGAATATACTGCCAGGGAGGCAAGCAGTTCTCTCATTCACAGACTTATGGGCCACAGGAGATGTGGATTGTTCTGAGGACATGTCATTACTGTATAACAGATGACACATAGCATGTGATGTTATTCATACTTCAAGGACAGTCCCGGAGCTCCAGCACTTGTGGGTCCACAGTGGGAGATGGAGAATTTATGCTTGTCCCTGTGGCACTTGGATCTACATCTTAATCCTGACAAGGGACTTGCCATAAAATACTCTCTCTACACCAAAAGCCGAGGGAGGCTCGGCAGAGGAGGAAGCCGCTGTGGAGCAAGGCGTTTGGCAGGCTTGTCTCTTAATGCACACTGCAGAGATGCCTCTGTTTTTAACATTTAAGTTATAAATAAAGCAGAGGGCTGCACAAGGCCAGTGGCTGTAAAGGGACAGGGAGGTGTTGTCAAAACAAAATGCATTTTTTTCTCCTCTTTTTATTGCATGGCAAAGCTGGCTGTGTGTTATTAACTGCGCCGGACAGCGGGGGATTTATGTGCGGGTCCAAATGGAAATGACCAGTGACCTTTCCTGTGGCGTTAGCCAGCTCTCAAGCTGCCAGACAATGGACTGCTCCAACAAAGAGCCGCGGCTCTTTGTCCCTCATCTCTTCATATGTGATGTTATTTCCTAAATGTGGGCATCTGCTCGCTGAGAGACCTGGGGCTTGTGCCGCCGCTCCTCTTTTTTTTTTTTTTTCCCCCTCAAAATGTCAACTGTGTGTCGCACAAAGCAGCCATCCGAGGTCTTTTGAATACCTCCAGGTGCTACTGAAGTCATATGTCAGCCAGTCAGTCAGTCAGTGGGTGATGTGGTGTTCATGCTCCTGGCTGAATATGGTGAGCTGTTCGCGGAGGCTGCTGAGCAACATGGTGCCTGGGAGGCAGGGTGGAGGAGGAGGAGGAGGCGCAGGTCACAACACCAGGCCACTGCGCTGTTACAGGCATCCTCCAGTGATGTTGTTGTTATTGTTGACTTGACTTCAAACAGCTGCTGAATCCTATACATATTTCAAAAGAGTCTCCCTTTAATCCTGCAAGTCCTTCTGCAATTAGCCATTGACAGCAGGGCCTGCAGTTCAGGATCTGATAGAAGAATGGGAAATAAACTAGAGGTCCTTTGATTCTCAGCTACTGAGCATCTCCTGCTCTCAGCCTGCTCATTGGGACAAATCTCAAGGAGAGGTTGAGACACTTGAGTGAATTCCCCCTCTTTTGAAGCCGCCAACCTAGGTCAACCTGTAATTCTGGCAGCCGGCCAGCTCCTCGCCTTCCCCTCATCTCTCTCTCTCTCTCTCTTTCCCCTCACGATTTCCAAACTGTGCTTCCCTGAGTGCAGGTCGTGTCTTTTGTTACCTTTATGAGGCGTAATTAAATGTGCACGGCGTGGCACAGTGTTTGAGCAGGAACCCCAGGCGTGCCATTAGCCAGATGTGGCTGCTCAATCCTTAATGATAGAGGAACAGAGGCGGAGGAGACGAGCCCAGGAGTCCTTCATCACGCCATCCCGAGGTGTCGTGTGGGCCTAATTGCCCCATCGTTTTGTGCACCATACGAGCCCCCATGACACCTAGCTTCATGCATTCATTATGTAGTCTCCCAGTGCTACTTCAGGCTGTGGTGCTCATGTATAACCGGAGGTGGGTGGTGCACTGCAGCTAGGCTTTTAGCCAGCAAGTATGATTCATAAGGGGAGTTCTTAACACCTTTGTTTTGTACATTGCACGCAAGAAGTGGGGTGATGTACTGTGTAATGCAGCGCATTAACAGTTTACAGTGGCTGACTGGAGAGGGTTTCATCGTCATGTACTGTCATCATGTGAGACTGTGAGAGGGATAAAAAAGCAAATTTCCATGTGCAGCTGCTGTTAAACATCACTAAAGTTGCACATCATTATTTGTATTCAGTTTTGGCTGGATCATTAAGTGTAGAGGCTGTTGAGTTCTGACAGCCTGAGTTCTAATAGTTGAAAATTGATGTATACGTCCCTGAAAGAGGGGCCAACCTCAAGCGTTAAGAAGCCACTTTTCTAGAAAACAACCTGCTTGTCTGTCTCTGCCTGGGGGCTTTGGGAGTGCTAAGGGATCAGACTGACAAACGCTGACTGATCGGCTCACATTCACACAGCGTTTCCTTCCAGCCTTGCCTGACATCTTACTATTGAAAGTTCTCATATTTCCTCCTAAGCCCTTTCACTCGCAGTGTATTAAAGCCCCCCGTCCCACTCCACCCCTCTTCCCATCTTTTAATCCAGCCTGGGTGTTTTTCCCCCTTAGTAAGCAGATTTGAGTCGGGAGCTTTAATTAGATGCGTCTTCTCCAGGATGCGGATGTGTCGGGTGGTCCGTGCACAGCCTGGGGAGCGTTGGGTGGAAATGGGCCTACATGCCAAACATACGGCACCCTCGCTGGAAAGCAGGCCCCTTCGTTAGTGAGGAACTGACGAGCTGCCGCTCACATTTGGGTAATTAACACCGCCACAGATTGTGGAACAGCTGTGCAATTTAGCACTGTGGCAACACCAGCGAGTCAAGAGAGACTCTGCAAACAGAGGACGACTATGAAGTAGATTCATAGAGCACCTCACTCAGGCCTCATCTGAGCTCTCCAGTGGCCAGACGCAACACAAATCCTCCGCTACTTTGCAGATTGGCATGACAAATTATTCAAAATCGCATTATTTAAGGGAGTTTTAGATGATAAATAATTAAGGTAAACAACAGAAAAAGCTACCATTACAAATTTGGGTGCTCACAAACCGTGTATGCCACAAAAGACACATTTTTTTTAGAGAAGAAACAGCCTTTTCTTAGTCAGTCAGTACGTTTCAACACCTTCCTTTGAGGTCATGGCCATGCGGAATAACTTAAATCCGGCGTGGCTGCATCTAAGTTCTCTTTCCATGGACAATTTACAACAAGGTTTCGGGGCTAGTCATCAGTCTTGTCTACAGTTGTAGAGAATAGATGGACCATGTGTAAAAAGCCTCTGTACTTTCTCTCCATGTAATTTAAGTTGCTTTTCATCTTTTCTTTTCTTGGCAGGGCCTGGCTTGCCCCCACAAAACCAAATTATATGTGAGAAGTAATTAAAGCATCATGGTCTCCTTTTTGTTTCTTTTTGATTATAGTTAATGCGTACCATTCCGTCCTCTACTTTTATTCGTCTTGTTTTTTATCCCCGCTGATCCGCAACATCTGGTTTTCGGTTTAACCGTCAGGGAGTGGAGAGAGCGTGTAGGGGGGGGAATGCCGGTACAAATGCAGTTCAGGCTCAAGTATTTCTCTGTTGGCTTCTACCTGATTATTACTGAAAAGCACAAACATCCTGGCGTATTTGGCTTTGTGTCAAGTTGTGAGCATCTTTACAGTGACAGGCCAAAAATATTCATTTGCCTGGTAACAAATGCAACTTGTCCATATGGGATTAAGGCTAGTTTGCATTTGTGTCATATTAGATAAAATCTGATTTCCAAACAGCAGTTTTTTTTTTGTAAGGCAAGGGCAAAGAAGCAATATGGAGCTGTGTAGTTAAGTGTGAGTCTTGTATCGCTGAGCCTTGTTGCTTCTCCTCTCTCTGGCCTATCAAGTGTCAGTGACAGTGACATGCCCAGGGCTGTCAGCAGGCCATGTCCTGGCTCCGTGCTCCGTCAGAGAGGGAATGGAGAGAGCCCAGGGAACTTGTTAAATTTCTGCTAAGCTAGGCTATGCTGACTTTGACAAGAGACATTTCCTTCCAATCTCCTCAGGTCCTCTGCCGCCATCATCAACCACAACTCAGTGAGTGAACAGGGCAACGGAGGTGATGCAACAATAATAATGTGAAAAATGTCTATCTGCAGTAATGCCAGGTGAAGGCAAACGGACAGGCAGGCAGCCAGCCTCTGCAATGTATTCTGGGCGGCTGGGCCAAGCCCCAGCGGGGCTGTCATTTATTTATCTATCTGCAGTGTCTTGAGAGGTGAGGAGAGGAGAGACGGCAGAGGCTTCGCTCTACCAGAGGGGGCTGGCCTGCTCTTGAGGGATAGGAAATATAATTGGGCTGCTCTCACTCTTGGCTATGGCACCGATCAGACATTTCTCCCTCCCCCCTCTCACCCAGCCCTGTTGCTCGCAGACATAGCTGAAGAGATGAGGCAGTGCTGGCCTTTCAGGCCCTGAGCAGGGACAACCCCAAACAAGACTTGTCACTTGTGCTTACAGTGGCATTTATTTGATCGGAGGAGGTTTTTCTTCTTTCCCTCCCCCCAGTCTTTTCCTCTGCGTTCTGCCACTGCCTCTCTCTCTCTGGCCTGAGCTGTAATGCTGGAAACCTGAATGTAGCTTGGCCGGGGCTACCCATGACTACTGCTGTGCAAGGCAAATGACTTTGCTGTGAGGGACAGGCCACCTGTTAGTGGCAGGGTGGGGGCTGAGCTGACAAAACAAGTGTAACTGTCAGAGAGGGAGGTTAAAGTCTCTCCCAGCAGGAAGTAGAAGGGGACAGAAAGCTGTTTCCTCTGTCCCTTCACCACCACATTGGCTTGCACTTGCCTTCTGCATTTCCTACTGCGATCCAGTACACTAGCATCAACTACTGGAGGTAGAATTTCTCTGGATAGTCAATGAGGAAATTGGAAGGTACCCATCCTGCCTGTTTTTGAGTGTGCAAGCATGCATGCATGCATGTGTGTGTGTGTGTGTGTGTGTGTGTTTCTATGATGGGAAGCAGGTGGTGGCATGGTGGTCGATAGTGCAAGTAGAGCGCTGAAGCCTGTGAGCACATCTGTTTCAACCACTCTAATTGCGTATGGAGGTATTGATCTGTGGTGGGTGCAAGGGCACTGTACCAGAAGTTCTTTCCTTCCCACACTGGCTTCCCGCCAGGGTCCTGTCAATCTTGGCTGTGGGTGACTGCCTGGGCGGGAACCAGAGTATTCAGAGAGCTGTTACAAGGGGGCAGCAAGGTGGACTCTGCCTCCAATTACACGTTGCTGAAAGGCAGGGGGTGGGATGCCACGCAGGTTCACAAAGCCAGCTGGGCAGCCCCTGCTGCGATGCACCTGAGCATGTTTAAAAAACATTAACAGTAGTCAGAGTACACAGGGCTGGTAAAATACTGACCACGTTTACATGCACACGATATTCAGGCTACTGAGCTTACCCCAGCTGCGGTCAGACCTGTTTGCATGGACAACGACTAGCAATGCTGAGATCGTATTCCTGTATACACCTCATAGTGCCCACTATCCAGCCAAAGTACACGTGTGCTTTGCCCCACTAGCTTTCGCTGGCTTTACCTTTTGTCCCTCAATTTATTGGCTATGGATTTAAATAATTCACTATTACAATGTGTCCCTCCGTCAAGGTGTCCCATAATGTCCATCTCTTTCATACAACATAACAAGTACTCTGTTTCCTTACCATTCCAAAAATGCAAGCCTCACCCGTTGTGTTATTCCATGTTTCTCAAGGAATGTAGACCTTTAACCTTTCTCATGTGCACATGCACACAAGAACATGCCCCTTTA
>JAPXVT010000024.1:4073718-4083762 GCA_029823135.1 Acanthurus reversus
CTTCCAGCATGTTGGTTATATTGACAGGTTACTGGTTTATGAAGGAGGCCCAGTGCTGCGATAATGATGTGTTTAACCTTGCTAAACTGCAGAAAAAAATCAATCCATTGTATTATGTACACACAATAACATCACTGGAGCCAACACGCTGGAAGTGAAAATGAATGGCCCCCTCATGTGACTTGGCGTCCTTTTTGCTAGTCCGCACACCGAGACTCCCAAGCAAAACAAAGCTTTTAGCACGCGCTAAGATATTCATTGTTGCCATCATGTACAAGCCCAGAAAAGAGAATCAGTGCTCCTGGGAAAATTCTTTGCCTGTTGTTTTTTTTCTCTCCCCCTGAATAATTTAGGGAGTTGCATGTAAGACAAAGTTGCATTCACTTGCTTCATTATATTTTAATCCAGAACAAACGATGCTGTGCATACACTTGGCATGACCGACAACTTTTAATCGTCCTCTCTGCAGTGATTGCTCATAAATCTTGCTCTAGCAATGCAAACACATCAAATACATCCTCCTCACCCTGCCCTTCTCCTCTGTCCAGGGATTTGTGTTCAGATGGTTGCCAGATCAAATTCCTCCACAGGTGTTGTGTTATTATCAGAGATAACAGCCGGTGGGTTTACACAGAGTTCACCAGGCCTCATTAAAAAAAAAAAAAAAAGTTACGCTTGCAGAATAGACGATTACAACATATTAGGTTGTTATTATTGTGCAATTACCGGGAATGTAGGTTACTGGGAGTTTCCAATATGATCTTATCACACTTTAAGGTTAACAAAACTGACCTCCAGTTAAGTATTGAAAGCCTGTCATCACTCCGTTCATGACACTACAAGCTACAGTTATCATAAGTCTGTGCGGTTCAGGACTAAATTCCATGCAGTTGCAGACGTGAGTGATCGTTGCAGTTGAAGACCGCTGGTAACGTGGCTGTTGTGAAGGTCAGGTCGCAGTGTGGTGTGCTAAGTGTTAAGTCTAAAGCCAGAAGCTCTCTCACAAGGTCTCTGCAGTTGTCGTATTGGTGTTACAGTGACTTGTGCTGGACTCCCTGGAGGTGCATAGTTAGCTCAGCACCCCTTCCATCACCTCCTCCTGTACACAGCAAACCTCCTGGCATATCCTGCCGATATGTCATCATGGTTATTTATACACTCCCACCCACCCCACGTTAAGTCACACATCTGGACTGTCACTGACAGAAGAGCTTAAGCGCCGCGCCGTGTCACGAAAGATGTGTGTGTGGTTTTTTTTTCCACAGGGGGAGAAAGGGGTGGCTGATAGTTCAGGTCTGACTCAAAACGCTGTCACGTAGTCATGTAGAGAAATAAAGATGTCAATGAAAAGACATCACAAACAAATGCATTGTGCGACAAAGCAGTGGGTGTACTGTGAAGCAGCCGGGGTCCAACGTCTATATTAATTTTCTTATGTAGCTTCAGAACACGACACACTCAACCCACCAGCAGAGCAGACCTCAGCTGCAGCTTGTATCCAACAAGCAGAAACACTGAAACACCTCACTGTGTTTGGTGATGAAATGAAAGTCTGTCCACTGTAAACAGTAACTTATACTGGAAACAGTGACCTCAAACAGCCACCGCCGCCGCTCTCCCCCTTCTTATAAAGGCAGCCGAGCATTGAAGGTATTTCCAAAGGTGACTTCCTGGGCATCGGGTGTCCTGCCCAACCCAGGAGGGAGGCCTCAGGGAGCAGCTTGGGTTGCAGCTGCCAGGAACCCGAGGCCTGATGTCTGCATCAAAAGTAAATTCCACTTAACGTGCCACATCCCCTCCAACATGACCTGGGAGCTTTGGAAGTCTGAGGCTCCTTTATATAGCACATGCCATGTTTGTTTGTGCTAGCAGGGGTGGGTAGTGTGCCTTAAAGTGGCCAGAGGGTGCTAGTGTGAGACCAACGGGGCATTTAGCAATGGTTGCCAGTCTTCCCTGCTCTCATTTCCAGTTTTCCACTCCCCCACATGCCACCTCCTGTCCTCCCAAACCTCCCCCTTCATTCCTCTGCAGGGCAAGTGGCTCTTTTGATCCTGAGAGCCACGGCTGACTTCCATAGTTGCAGCAGACATCTGAGCAAGATGCTCCAACGAATTCCTGAATTCCCTTGCCTGATTTCAGCTGCCGTTGTAGTTTAGGAAAGATGGTGTTACTTAACCAGCAACGACAATTTCACACCCCTCCTCTCCATCTCCCTGATAAACTGTGAGCTCAGCAGAGAGCAAAGCTGAAAGGTCAGGGGTCACAGGCAGCGGGTGTGTGCATGGTGCAGGGTTTAGGAGGTGGTGGGATCAGAACTGGTGTGGAGGCTGGTTTGTGGAGCCGGGATCCGTCACAGTTTTCAAATCCAGTCAGCCTTTAACTCCCAATAGTATTAGAACAATATTTATTTGTGTTAGAGGGGAGGTGATTCATAATACTGAAAATCACTGGCATAGTACGGGTGAGATCTGCCTCTTGCTGCGCATTTTTTTCTCTCATTAAAGGTGTCCGTGCCCAGAGGAGCAAACCGATTCCTACCCCACATTTCCAAGTATCGCCAGCTCTGCTTTTCCTTCTCTTTGTGTGCTGTCTTTCACTGCACAAGAAATTCACTGTGTGTGGGTTGCAGCGAGGGAAAGGGTCACCGCTTTTTCATCGCTGCATTATTTAAGATCCTGTTGATTCCCCCCTCCCCTCTTAGCAAAATCATCCAAGTCAAAAGCTCAGTGCAATCTTGAGAGAGAGAAAGAAAGAAAGAAAGACTGTAACTTGTGTAGCCTGAGGTGGGCTATGACTCACCTAGACATTGTTCAAATGGAGTGAAAAGAAAACAAGTTCAATAGGAGTTTCTATTGAGCTGTGCTTAAAGCCACCTTTCTCTTAACAAGCTGCAGTGAGAGGTGGTTTGCCTACCAAGCTCGCCTGCAGCTCTCCGCAGGGCGATTATGTCACAGCGGGCCAGTCAGAATGATGTGTATCTCTCTGTTAGGAGGCAGCTCTACTGCAGCAAAGGCTCTGACTAGGAATATTATTATTATCTCCTCCAGGATCCTCTCCACAGCAACAACAGTGCCGCATTGTGAGAGCTCTAGAGAAAGCTGTTTTTTGAAATAATCCGCCTGTCTGTTATCCTGCCTCTCAGACAATAACATCCAGAAAGGCTTTTTTACTTTCCACCACCCACGCTGACAAAGGAGTAAAGGCTTTACAACAAAAGGATGATGTGGATATGGGGACAGTGAGTTTCCATGACCCTTCCTATCATACCTCCTCGCAGCGGCCCCCCGAGGGAGCCGGGATTTGGTTGTGGCTGTTGACCAGCCAATCAGGAAGCAGCGAGCCGTGTCTTAAAGGGCTATCTGCCATCTCGGCTGCCGAGAAGCCTGGAGAGCCAGGAGGAGCCACCGGTGCTCTGATCTGTATCAGGGCCAGAGAGTAATGACGAACAGCCCCCTGATTCCGCGGGGAGATTACCTGTGGGTCTTATCGCTGCCTGCACACACTTTGACATTAAAACGGAAAGGAGACCACGCCCTTGCCATAGTCAGCTGTGCTGAGCTGAACAGAGCAGCTGCGATCCTCCGCTTTTCTTTTCCCATCCACAGTAGCCTCTCCTCTGTCTCTTCCTCACTCTTTCCCCATTTCCATGATCTTAAGCAGAACTTAATCAAAGTACGATGGCTGTGCCACACTGACCCTTATCTCCCTAAAAGAGATATTGCTGCCTTCCTCTCCTAGTGCCCCCTCCCCTAAGCCTGACGAGGGAGGAGAGCGGCGCATGCTTTTAAACCACTGAGCTCGATCTCGTGTTGCATTAATTGAGTTAAATGGATTGCGATGGTCGAGATGATTTGTCTGTCGGCTTTTATTGCTGCAATTTAGACTGTGCCTCATTGCATTATGCCACTTAATGAGAGCCCTTCGCAGCCGTTTTGTCTCTGCTGGTATTAACATGCACAGGTTCACTTCACAGGAGAAAGTGGGAATGTGCCGGCTCTAATTTCCTGCAAAATGCAGTCGGTAATCAACTGATAGCACTTGCTCTGGCTCTGTCGCTGACATTTTATAAATGGGATTTTCTTTGGTTTGTGATTCCTTACCTGTTCCTCATGTCGTCTTTGTTACCATGCAATCTGTGCGGGTGAAATTGTGATTTGTGACCTCCTCCATCTTTATACCCACCTACTTCCACCTTCATCTTTCATCCCGGGCCTGTGCAGAGAGTTTGAGCAGGTCTGGATCCTCTCCGGTGAAATATGCCTTGTCCTTTTTCCTTCATTTCTCCTTATCTGGTTAGTGCTGGCTGTGGGCCTGCTGAGGCGTTGATTTGTGACCCTCTCTGTCTGCAGCAGCGAGAGACTTTAATGCAATGCGTGCCTCTGCCCTTCTCCCTACTGATGAAACAGGCCCCTGCATTCCCCTGATAGACTGCTAATTTGTATACTAAACTGACAGGCAGCCGTGATAAGGGCTAGCAACTGCTGCACAGCCAGGGGAGCGAGGGAGAGGAGGAGCGGTGGTGTGGGGTGCGGTAAGCGAGACGAAGGGTAATATTTTACACAAAGCTCAAGCCCCCCTGCTCCTCTCTCGGCATTCATTTCCCTGCGTCTGTTGCTAGGGGGAGAGGGAGCAGGAGTTGTCAGCCCTGGCCCTCTGTCGTACACACGCACATACACACACGCATAATATGTGGCTATGAAAATGGCACTCGGGGCTAAGTATAAAGAGGTTTGTGTGTGTTTTGTGTGTGTGCATGGAGAGACTACTCCATTCTACACGGTCACTATGGAATTTATTATCATCTTAATGATGCTCCAGTTGAGGCGAGTATCTGTCGGTTGACAGTTGCGTAGGAGGTTTCTTCTCTCTTTTCCCTGCATGCTGTATATCCCATCATGCTCGCTGGGGGTTTGCAGTCTTGCTGGCCCACACCTGTTCTGACAGGCAGGCAGGCAGTGGCAGCGGTGGTGGGTGGGAATTGGAGGTAAGGTAGATGGAGGCTGTTCCTTGCCCTGGGAATGCGTAGCGCTGCTGCGGCTTATAATAAACGACCGCTCGGGAGGTCATTAAGTTTCTGGAACGGTGCGAGGACAAATGCAGGGGAGATAATTAATTTGGTGTCTCCCATTGCAGCCTGGGAGCTGTAGGCCCACTATGCATGGCTAATGCAGCATTTATTCTTAAGTAGCACGAGTGGACGTTGGGGTTGAAAGGGTGGCAGTAGTTAAGGGTCTTGAGTAGGTGCCGATAGCTGTTTTTATCAAGGTACTGAGCTACTCCCACATGAACCGAGAAAATCAAGTCCTTGCTATAGTGCGTATTGACTGACGGGTGTTTTTACTTTGTCAGTACTGATAAGCTTCTGCACGTCTGCATTCAAGATCACTGTGTGAGCTTTTTATATGAAGAAACTAAACACTCATAAGTCAGAGCATCACATTAGATGCATGCAATTGTTTCCTTCAGGTAACCTTTGCTTCATTGGTCAATGCAACAATAATTACATACTAGATTTTATGGCATCGTCCTCAATATTGCTTGGCAGAAAAAAATGCCTCAGCGCAACCCTGAAAAGAGAAGGAACACGCGGACTTTAGGCGACAGAAAATGTAAAATTAGAAGAGAGGGCAGTGAAGGAGGAAGTTGACAGTGATGAAATACTGGGCGGGGAAGCAAATTAACAGCGCATATGTGTAAGGGTTGACTTAGGCTACTTTCAGGGACACAATTCAGACTCTAGACCAGGTAATTGGGGACAAAAGCCATGTTGTCAAGTGGAACACAGCTGATTTATGTGTCACTGCTTCAAGTTAAGGTTTGGGTTATTGTGTCTGTGTGGAAGGGAAGTATGAGGAGCGGGGATCCATGGATGGGCAGGTTCGGCTCGGGTAATTGAGAGCTTGATAGGCCAGGTCGGGATACGTGTCCTCTTGTCGGCTCTTGTTTTTCTCTCTTTCTTTCGGTCTGCATGATAAGTATTTTAGTGCCATTTTCTGTCTATCTGTTTCTATCAGCACAGCACAGAATAACTGTGTACCCTTAAGGCTCCTACACACCAAAGTGTCAACAAAGAACTAGCCGCAGCAAAGATCAGCTGCTTTGTCGTGTTTTGTCCGCCCCTATTGGGCAAAGACGTGGCACTGTTCACACCACAAAGACAACAGCTGGCAAACAACAAGCTTGTATGATTTATTTTTCATTAATATAGCTGATTGTAGCTGATAATATGTCTGATTAAAAAAAGTAACAAATGGCACTACTGCAGAGGCAAAGGAGAAAAATAAGGAAGAGCTGCGAATAATGTGTGTATAATGGAAACTACAGCGACAGGCTCAGAGGGCTTTCCCTTTCTGTTTCTGTCTTTTTTCGTGTTAACAGCCAATCAGATTGCTCTCTCTCTCACCGACAAGCTGCCGCCGTTTGTTTATGCAGAATTGGCAAAAAAAACCTCAGACAAGCGCGGGGCACTTCCTCAGTCCCTGCCCCCAGTCGTGGGCTGGCTGTGTAGGAGCCTTTACAGGACCATCAGGTCTCCTCACTGACTGTGTCAAGACATCTGACCCTCTCATTTAGCATGCACAACGATGTGCTGTGTTTGTTTTTATGCTCTATTACCCACAATTATACTGCAGCTAGCAGCACTGAAGGGTGTTGAGACTTTCATCCGCGTGTATGTCTCAAACGATCAGTGTAGAATTGATGATCTTTTGTGCTGCGCGTCGTGTTTGTTTTGATATTAAGATGCCAGTGTTTTTAGTTTCCTTTTTCAAGTGAGTGAAACGTCGTTGGAGAAACTTGCCGGCCTATATTTACTCTGTGGCGTATGTGTTATTTTATATGTGTATGTGTTAAGATTAGCCGACTTACCACTTGTCCTACAACAGTCAGTCAGGAACACAGCATGTGCCAAATGACTCAGAACTAAATTGTAATTATAGTCTTTACAGCCATGAGCCCACAACAAAGCCTGCTGACAGGTTTCTTTGTTTTCATGTTACAGCTGTTGTGATAGCACTGCCAGCCTGTGTGAAAAATTATATCTCTACCAGGGAGGGAGGGGCTTTACCTGCTTTCTGGGAGGGGGGGGGACTGTATTAGGAATTTGGTTTTATTTAGTCTGGGTTTACTTAACCTCTGGCTGCAAGATCTTTCCTGTTTGGAGATAATTTGCTCAGCTCCAAAGAATGCAGGGCATGCAGTGGGAGCTCTCAGATCAAAGGTAGATGGACAGCCTGGGGATCGTTTGATATAAAGCAGGGGGTTTGCTGGGAGGGGGGTTATGGGGAGAGAAATTGGTCTCTCAGCAGTCTTCACTAAATGAGGTTAATTGAATCTGGGTAATTGCTGACCTTCCTGTCTCGGTGAAATCACAGCCTTAACTGATCAATGCTTTTCATAAATTTATGCCTGAAGGTCATTCAGTTGATTATGCCGCCCTCCCTTGCCGCCTGCCTCGCTCAGTCGGCCCATTGTGCTTCAGTTAAATAGGAAAGCGTTTTAACACTGAAAAAAAGCACAATTAAGCTTGTCTCAGATTTACTAAATTAATTAGCTTGCTGTGTTGTGTAAGTAAAAGTGGTGTGGACACGGAAAATTTGCAAAGATTTTCCCCTCTTGCGTCTTTGCTGTGACAGCAAATGCAATTTAGCCTCGCCGTAAATGTCTCTCTTATTGCTAGCGAGGCTTTCTGCCTCTCTGCTCTCGCGCTGAGGCTCTGCTATTATCTGGAGATTTATGCAGCCAATAAGTCATTGGTGTTCAGGGAAGTTGGGGACTTTTTAAAACAAACAGCAGTGTAATTTGTAATTTGGCATTCCCTAAATCTGGGAATTATGGTTCTCCATGTGGCTCTTTTGGGAGTTAGCACTCTGATGGTGGGTTTACTGGCCCAGCTCCCTCCCTGGCCTCAGTCTTTTTCTTTCTCCCCCTCATTCCTTTTACGCCTGCCGAGGAAACGGAAGGATTTCACAGCTGCTGAGAGCTGGGCCCCGGCTGGGCCCTATGACCTCCCTCTTGCTTTTCCCCCCTCCCTCAGTCTCACTCCCTTTTTTCTCCCTCTCTCCAGCAGTCTCTTTCCTCAGGGAGCTCTTGTGTGGCTCAGAGGAAGCTGAATCATAAAGCATGGCTAATGAATAGAATAGGGAAGGAAAGCTGAGGCCTGCTGACGGCCCTCCAGAGAGGAGGCCAGGCCCCTGAAGCCCCAGGCTCAGATAGCAGACGGCCCCCTCAAAGGTCAGGCTTCCTGCGGCCCACTCCAAGGGCTTTTGGCTTCCAGGCAATGTGGCTTGAATTTCCCCCTTTTTTTAATGGTTAAATTTCCCTATTTCCTTTGGAAAACCTGGCCTTTGCTCCTCTTTTTTCTGCCTGTCTCTTTCTCTCTATATATATTTTCCCTCTGTCTCGTCTTTCCCTGTCTGTTTTTAATGGCAGCCAGGGTTGCCTCAACAAAGAGAGTGTGAAGAATTTGTTATACATGACCTCTGCACACCACAACCGCAGGCAGCTCAGACAGCCGGCAGCACAGCCCCTTGAAAAAATGTCAACTTGACCAGCGAAACCCAGAAAGTTCTACAAAAACAACAGCGAGCCAAATCAGGGCTCTGCTTTGACATGCCTTTTTAAGAAGTGCTTTTGTAAGCCGGCCTTGTAATTGTGGATTATACAACTGACTCATGCAGACTTGGCAGGTGCAAAACACAGCATTAAAACCTAAACACTGGTTGTTGATGTTCCTTGGAATACGTTGGGAATATAAAACAGCTCACTGCATACTGAAAATGGCCAGAAGAGGAATAAGGAGAACGAGGTCGTCTTGGCACATGATAAACACAGCATTTTCTGTTCTCTTTCTCAGGAACGTTGTGTCTGCCCTACTCTCTGGGTAACCACTCTGGTCATAAGAATGGTTTTAACTGTTAGAGTGAGTTATGACATGGCCTACCCTGTCTCTTTTGCTTTTGTGACCCCGTGCCACACCAGGCAAGTCCCCGAGCCAGCTCCCGTGTCCATTTGACAAGCTTCATTTCATTTTGAGCCCATATTTTTCTTCCAGGGCCTCCAGGGTGATTCAAGGCTGAGGTTGTGCTGCTGCAGGGCTGAGGCTTGGTACTGAAGCGTTTAATGTCGTCCAAAGCTAACAAAGAGCCTGTGTTGTAGCCTGGCGCCCTGGTTCTGGGAGACTGAAAGAGGGCAAAGCACAACACTTTGTCTTTCCTCTATAGTCTACTGTAAGAGGAAACAGGAAACATCTCTGTTCGGCTGAGTGTTGGCCCTCCTTTAAATGTCCTGCTTATCAAGGCAAAACTAAAGAGGCATCATTGACCCCTGCTTATATTAGCATCAGGGTATTGAACTGCTCACACACTGGTTGACCGGTCTTTCCATATCCACTGTTGTTTATTAAGCTAATTGACCTGGTTGCAGAGAAAGAAGAAGAAAAAAAATCCTCTACTTTGCAAAATATTCTTGAGGTGGTTTTTGACTTAAGCGGAAAAGAGTTAATGCACAAAATGGGGGATGGGGAAACACATTTGCCAAATAAGTAGCGACGCAGCAAACGCTGAACTCACGTGACGTCTTTCCAGTTTCCCCATAACGTGCGACAACATTGCTGCTAGCAACAACAACAACAACAGATGCGTGTGGACTGATGAGGAGACCAAAAATTCAAAATAATTCCTGCAGACCTCTCTCCATTGCCAAGTTGCACATTGCCAGGGCGACTACTCGTTTTATTTCCGGTTTGTAACCTCTTCTTCTGCATTTTAATCACAGCCATGTTGTGGGACATTGCCCGTACCACCATCTTCTGACAAAACTAGTTTATCCGCTCCAACCACTTGATGGAAACGCACCTAATTTGCATTTCTTTTTTTTTTTTTTCTTTTCTTTTTTTGCAAACTTTCACAAGATTCACTTCACATTGAGATGGAAACCAGGCTGCTGTTAAAGAATCTAATAATATATCAAGCATAATTAAATTAAATAACTAGAAAATCTCAAAGTCTGTCGTTACATCGACAGAAGTTTGGAGCGACTGGCTTG
>JAPXVT010000024.1:4126273-4139715 GCA_029823135.1 Acanthurus reversus
TCTGTTGCAGTCATGTTTTAAACACATTACAAGCCATCAGGGTGTGATTTGGAGCCAAGATATTTCTAGTTTTTATCTCAGGTTCATTTGAAGGTTAATACAGAGTCCAGCTGGCCACTATAGTCGGTCAGTTCCGGCACTTTTTGAGTAAACTCAAAGTTCCTGGTAATGGAGAGTGTAGCCATGATATAATCAGACAGGATGATTCATAATGCAGCCTTTTATAACTCTGTCTGAGGTTATTAAAGATGTAGCTAGCTTGGTATTTAGTCTCCCTTCCATGTTTGGACAAACTGTACACTGCATATTTGACACTCTTTTCTTCATGTTTAGCACTATTTGCTATATCTTTTTTCAGGCGTAATGGCTGGTAGTTAATGTTGTGCATTTTTAATTATTTTTCCCACCATTCTATCTGAGACACTGTGTTCAGAGTGGCAAGATGATTTCATGAAATAAGTCCTTGAGTCAAATCATTTTGTGCTTCTAAATGCATGGAGCGCTGAGGAAGAAGCTTTTTTTTTTTCCTGTCCGAGGAATTCATGCATGAGGCACAGGAGATTTTTCCAATTGTTGTCTTTCTGATATATTAACAAGCCCCAGAGCTGAAAATCCTTAAACCCTAATCTGTTAAATTCCACATTTCCTGATGGATTTTGCCGAATTAAAATGGGACCGCAAATTAACAGTTGATGAATGTTGTTCACTGACTTCTCTGGGTAAATATTTGTGCTACTCATATAAATTTGAAGGCTCTAGTCTGCGTCAGTGGAGCCCATCAGACACTCATTTTCCAGTTTAATCATTGTGGTCGGTCTAGCCTAATTTTTACAGTCTCTAGCTCCCGTGCCCTACCACAGTCTATTTTCATCTCAGCTCCAGCAACTCAAAACTAATATCCCCGCTAAGCAGTGTAGCTCCTCTTGCCCCAGCAGGGTCAGAGAGCCTCCTCTCCAGTTAGCGGCAGTGAAACCAGCATCCAAGCGACCTGGCTACTGCAGGACAACCAGGCAGAGAGCAGAGAGCTAGGGTGGCAGCGCTAACAAACCACAGCTCGCTTGTAAGAGAAAAGCCGAGTGCAACGGGTTGGTGTTGGGGTGAGCACCGCTAGCCAGCCCCCCCCTTTTGCTAATCCCTGTTTGGCATTTTACAGATCCTTTCAGTCGCTCCAGTTCCTTTGGCGGCCTCGGCAACCTTTCAAGCAGTGCCTTCGGAGGATTAGGCAACCCCTCGCTTGGTAAGCGCTGGCCCCCTCTCCTCCACCGCTCCCCCCTTCAATATGGCCCCTGTGGCCAGTAACAGAACAGAGCAGGGCAGCGTAAAGACCACAGGGAGAGCCAGGAGGGGAGGAAAAAAAAATCAAGACACTTAGCTCTAGTTTCTGTGTCAAAACAGCCATAGCCAAGGGAAGCCCAACGAGGCAGTACAACATACCACAGCAAACCTCCTCCCTGCCTCCACTTCATCCACCAACCATGTCCCCAACAGCCTGGCTTTAATCTGGCTGCGCTGCTGCCAACAGGCACTCTCAGGTCCGCTGTTTGGTGGCAGTCCATCAATTAATTATTTGACAAGCCCCTTCTGCACCACCATGGAGGGCTTTCTCTTCCCCCCTGCACCCATCTCTCTATGCCTTTCTCTCTTTCTCTTCATCCCTCCTATTTTTGTGCGCCAAATTGGTCACCCTGTTGTGAAAATGGATGTGATTGGAATAGACATGCTGTGGAATGCTAAGGTCTCCCTTGGCTTTTCACAGCCCTCAACTCTAGAGGGCAAGTGAGTCTCCCCTGTTCATCCAGTTCAAAGAAGGGAGGGGGGAAAGCCCTTCGGTCCAAAAGCAAATGAGTAGAGTTTTTTTTTCTCTCTCTGGTGGGGGGAGCCATTAACCTCTAACTCTTTCAAACAGCTTCAGTGAGAGAACCTCCAGAGACAAAGACAAAAGCAGCTTTTGTTGTTGAGTCTGTCTCATCTTATGTGTCCCCAAAAAGGTTTTGTGCCCAATTAACTTACAGTGGATCCCATGCTTGTCTCTGCCTTCCCTCCAGGGTCCAATAATATGTTTGGCACCAAGGAGGGGCCAGGAGGACTGCCCACATTTGGCAGCCCCCACCACGACACCTGGAACAGACTTCGACGCACCCCGCCATCTTTCCCCACCCCGCCACAGTGGCCCAAAACCGCAGACACAGAGAGAAGCAGCTCAGCCAACAGCCATGAGAGAGACAGAGAGAGAGAACGGGAGAGAGAAAGAGAAAGAGAAAGGGAGAGGGAACGAGAGAAAAGAGACCCGTCCATCGGTAAAGAGGAGAAGGATAAAGACAGGTGAGATGTGTTATTATTAAGGTGTTTTTTGCCGGAGAGTAGTTGCCAATTAATCTCAGTGACATATATTATTACTACAATAATGCAGTAAGTATCTATTTTTGTAACTATCACAACTCTAACATTTTATACTAGACTTCACCATGTTGTTTCAAAGCATTATGTGATTCCCCTATGAAGGTATCTTTATTTCTTGTGTGTAAAATATATTTCTAAATGCAGAAATTGTGAACATTTGCAAAGATACAACAGTTCTACCTACATAACTACTCAAATACATGATCACGACTTTAAAGACACGGACACGATAATGATCCCTTTTCCAGCTTGCGTCACAAAGTTTACAAGATGACAAATTATCCTGAGAATAGAGGAAACACGTGAATTGCCCAAATCAGCTCAAGAGCCAAAAGGAAAAAACACAATTCTCAAATCCATTTCTAGTATCTGTGAAATAAATCCTAATTCAAAGATGCAACAGAAAATGACAGAAGTTATCTGTAAAAAAAAAAAAAAAAAAAATCATTGGTATCATTTGAACAGAGTAGATTACAGTGTAAGATTCCTTACTCTCACTTCTTTAAACACCTGAAACTTTGCAGCTTTGTATCCTCGCATTCAAAACATTTTCCATCTTTACAACCCAGCTCCCTCCTTGAATCTGTGTTGGAGCTCTCTTCCTGCTCTAAAGAGATTATTGACAAACTTTACACTTTACTCAGATTATATAAATTAGAACTCCTGATACATTTAAAAAGACACTGGGAGGAAGAATTAGACACAATTCTCTGAGGACACTTGGCAGTCTCTAATAGGAAGGATACACTCATCCTCAAGTTGTTTAAAACGCAGACTAATGCAGTTTAAGACTGTTCATAGATTGCCTTTGTAAACCAAGATTGACCAAATTTACGCCAAATATTGATTCTAACTGTGATCGCTGTGGACTAACACCAGCCACCGATTCGCATATGTTTTTCCTTCGCCCAAAGCTGATTTTTGGCAATCTATAATCAAACGTTTCTCTGACATATAAGGATCCCATCAAACCATCTGCCATAACAGCAGTATTGGGCAATATTGTGCCACCGGATCTTAATCTTAGGTCAAGCAAAAAAATCACGATAACCATGATGATTCTCCTGGCAGGGAGACTTATACTACTTAAATAGAAAGACTGATGTCCTCTTACATCAGTTTATGGATTAGAGACCTTATGTGTCATCTAATCTCAGTGAGAATTTATAATGCTACAAGAGGTTACACCCTCAATTTTTACACCATCTGGCAGCCAGTTCCGAATTAGGTGAAAAGGATGGACCCCTCAGACATTTTAAAGTAATGGTCATAACACCCCAACCCCCTTCCCCCTCTTCTTTTACCCTTCTCCTTAATTTTGTTTTTGTGAGTAAAATAGTATAGTAAAACTGCAAGCCAGTGAAAATTGTCAGGAGAAGACAGCAGTGTGGTAACCTGTGTTTTCTGAAAGAGAATTGTAAAATACCTAAATACTACCCACATACATGATGCTTGTTTAGACTGGCTCTAACTAAACTGTTTCATTCTGTCATAACAGAGATTCCGTGGATCGCAACCGCCACTCCAACCGTTCATCCCCCGCCTCAGCACCGGTCAGCTACCAGATCAGCAGCCTGATTCGCTCAAACAGCCAGAACTCCAGCGAATCAGGTCGACATCACAGTGGCAGCGTAGACCGGGTTCGTGAGGCAGAGAAGGAGCTGCTGGAGCGCCACAGAGAGTCTTCCACGCTAGCTGACGTGAAGGTGAAGGAGAGCCGCTCGCCTGGCAAGGAGATACTAGAGAGGAGATCCTCAGAAGACTCCATCAAACCGGCTCAACGTTCTCCCTCTCCGTACTCCAAGGCAGTGATCAATGAGCAGGGCATGAAGATGGCGGGTGGACCCCCACCTACACTCAAGGACAGCGAGAGGAAAGAGCCCCCACCTGTGGAGCTCCTCCACAAGGTTAAAAACGACATGAAGATTAAGGAGGAGAGGAAGGAGGAGCAGGAGGTCATGGTGGTGAGTTCCGAGCCAGCCCCCCAGCCACCAGCCCAAGTACTTCCTCCTCACATCAGCCAACCTGGAAACCCGCACCACCACCACCCACCTTTGTCCCAGCAGCCCCCGCTCCCCTCACCACGCGGCAGTGACATCCCAGCACCTGGGCTCCATGGTGTCTCCATGGCTCACTCTCTGCCCCTCTCTATGAGTGCCATGCCCCAGATGGGCAGCCTCAACGTGCTAGACCGGGCCCGCATGGCTCCTTTCATGGGAGTAAGCCCCCTGGCAGGAAGAGAGCGCCTGCCCCACCCTGCCTTCCCTTGGGACCCGCTTAGAGAGGCCTACCGCAGCCTGGACCTGCAGCGGCGCATGGACTTCCAGCTCAGGGCCGAGCAAGGACATCGCTTCCCTAGTGTGTACGAACAGGAACGAGCCTACCGCGAAAGGGAGGCGCATGACTACTCTCACCACGAGCACCTGTTGGAGGTGCGCAGGGAGCACGAGAGGATGAGACAGCAGGCGGAGGAGCGAGAGCGCCTCCATCTGAGGGAGGAGCTGGACAGAGCACGCCTGCATCAGCTGCACCAGTCCCCCATGGAAGGCCATTTACCGCACATGCCCCCCTTTATGCCCCACTTAGGCGGCATGCCCTACCCTAGACTCAGCCCCTCCACAGGACACAACGGCCCTCTGAACAGAACACCCCCTACTGCTGCACTCAGTGCACCCCCTCCCCTTGTGCCAGCCGGCAGTGCCAGGCCAGCCTCACCCAGGAGGACTACCCCCCTCACCACCACCCAGGACCCACGGGACTACTCCCCATCTCGGAATCCCAAAGAGGTAGAGGCTCGGTAGCTTCTTAGAAAAGTGCACAAAGTCTTACGAGACGCACTCCCCCAATCTGAAAACTCCTCCTGAACAAAATGCACTGCTCTTCACCAGAGAAGAGCAAAACTCCCTAAGGGAAAGGGTATGATTGTACAAAGTAAAGGTGTGTAAGGCTGATTAAGCACATGCCATGACTTTATTTTTAGTGGACTGGAGGTCGAATAATGTCGGTAAAGAGAACACAAATATGTGTATGTTTATATCCGACTTAAATATTTGATAATTATTAATATATTAATCCAATACCTTTTTTCAGCTTTGTGCGAAAAGAGAGGTCCTGAAATGAGTTTGTACATTTCCTATCTTTGTTCCATGTATAGATATCATTTCTATGAATTTTATGTATTTTGTGCATTAGTCACACCTTTTACAATATTTATCCCAGTTGATTGTAAGACATATCCATTATGACCCACTGTAAAGACTGGATTTTGGTTTCAACCTTCAGTAATTTAACCTCATGGTACCAGGATATCCTCAATGATGACAATGTACAATGTTACATTACCGATTTGTTTCGTTCATTTGTTTTGCATTTGAGATATGCAGATGAATATATATTATGAGGTCTTTGTTCAGTCTCTGTAAAAAAAAAAAAAACAACGGATGTAAATAACTTGTTGATATTCCTTCGCTGCAAAATTATTGTGTAAATTTATTAGTCTTTTTAACCATTTCTAGAAAAACAAAATTAAATGAAACATGGAGATTCACTTCCTTGTTGAATATCATGGCAACTGACGAGCTTGGCCAATTGATGGGAAGTATGATGGGAGGGTGTTGTAAGGGGGCCCGGAAGGATCATCTGCAATCTATGCAAAGCAGCACACAGCACCCCAACGAAGAGATCACACGGAGGGAGCAGTACGATACCGGTGAAACGGAGACAAACTTGGATTAACACATGTTTATATTATCAATGAAATAATGATGGAATTATTAAAAGACTTCCAAGTCACAAACTGGACCAGCCCCGGACAGAAAAGAAGGACACTTTTTAGTGGGCGGCAAAAGGACTTTCTCTGTCAACCTTGTGGTGTTGTGCAGTTGTTTTTCTTAGACTCTTGTATACAAAACAAGTAGAGTTTTAGGCGTGCAAAAAAAATAAAAATGAACATTCATGGTTTAAAATGTACGGAATAAAGTTTGGACCTAATGTCACACATTTGTGGCTCGTTTTTCCTCCTGGTGCTCACTGTCGGTGCTGACTGCAAGTACTGAATTTGTCTGTAAGCCAAACCTACTGAGCGGAATGTTGATGTGAGGTCGATTGGTTTGCCGATAGTGCATGTGCCACAGTTTTCAGCATTTAGATTATTTGCTCGTCTGATATCAGGTGATTACTTTAAAATCATAAAGGCAACAGACTTTGCAGGTGGAGTAGCCTAAGCCGTCAGATCATTTGACCGTAATCTGTCATACATGGGCTGCAGAGCTCCTCAGAGGGGATCGATGAGATTGGGCCAAGGCAATACAGGGAGGGACTAATAGGACATTGATTTTGTATGAAAGCAGGTTTTGAGTGTTTGTGTTGCAGGTAACCGGTATCGACTGGCAGCCCAGCGGCATATTGACCCGCGGTCTGGACTCATTAAGAGGAGCAATGCCTGGGAGGCAGGCTATCGGATAGTGGAGGAGAGGCTCCTCTTTCTTCTCATACGCCTCCTCTCCTCATGCTCACCACTCATCTGCTTTTCTAATAAGGCCGGAAGGCGCTCTGGAGTGGGTCGCGGAGGGAGCCCTGAGGCGCCCCATCCTGTTATCGACAAGGCCTCGGCTATGCTCGCCGCCTGTCCAGAGACGGCCAATTCATCCTGATAATGCCCCCACTACTCATCTCGCTGCTGTGTGCTGTGAGACCCACCAGTCCTGTCCCATGGTATCAGCCTATAATGACAGCGTGGATCAAACCGTGGCCAGGTCATTAGGGGATGTTATTGAAAATCAATGGCGCTCCTGTGTCTCACACACTCCTGCAGGGTCTTTTTTTAAAAGGGCTCCTTGAAAAGACTGTTTGCCAGGATGGGGCCGGCGCATTGGGAAGACTTAAATCACTATCACTTTCAATTTAGGCTCCCAGTAATTGAGCCACATATTCCTCTGATGGGCAGCATCTGTCAGTAGCCAGCTTCACTTGAGCGCTGTGTGCTTTTAGTTCTAATCATCTAGTCAACAACAGGTCCTTAACCCCTGTTCTTGTTACCGCATAGTGATTTTTCCTGTAACTATTATTTACCAAGCAAGCTTTGGTAGAAGAAAAACACACACCTTACATTTTCCCCCGACTCAATCTCTCTGTCCTGTGCTCTATCCATTTTACGGCTGATTGTGGAACGGCCCTCCGGAGATGAAAAGCTCCATCAATTTCACTCATCGTCTGGCAAGGTCAATTTATTTCAGCACACAGTCCATCATCAGATAGGAATCAATTGACACATTGCCTAGCATATCCAACCCAAGGTGGGTTATTACAGCTTCTGCAATTGTCAGCTCTTTTCAAGAGCTATTCTTCATGTATCCAGGCTTTTTGTTTGTTTGTTTTTTTTCTGTTTATGATTTTCTGCATTTACTTGTGTATAATTTGGAACAGATTTCCTGTTTGATGGAACATTGTTTCTGTGACAGGGGCTCCATATAACAGCTTGTCATAAAAAGCGACTGTTATACAAGATTGTGGGTTTTTGAACACATTTCTCTCCTATAATCCCAATTAATAGGATACAGTGGTATCTGAGGTAAGACATTGTTTCATTGTTCCACTAATCCTCTTCATTTATCTGTGAGAAACCTCAATGCTGAGGGTTTGGGATTGAATTTTCATGCTCTCAAATACCTCCAAAAAGTACTTGGCACAGAGCTCACCCCAGATTCAGCGAACAGTGGGACAGGCCTAAGGGGCTTTTGTAGAGCACAATGGCAGCTAATAACACAGTGCCAAGCTAATAAGATAGGCAACAAATGAATGGTTCGGTCCAAGCTCCTTTTCTCTCTTGCTCAATCTCCCCCCACTGATAAAACATGTATGAAAGCGTTTTTGAGCCGCTATGTAGTGGCTCCCTAGACTTTTCCCCCAGCGAGAGCTAATGCATTAGTTCCCATTTGAAGGCTGTTTTGAAATGGAGATTGGTAATGAGACGGGAGGCCCCCGCCATGATCGCATTTGGATTGCTCGGGCCTCAGCTGGGCCTGGTGATTTGGGAGACCGTGGCTCTGCTCGGAGTTCAAGCCCATCTCTCTGCGGGGGTTAGCAAACCCTGACGAGTGCCATTTTAAACCACTAAACTATATCTGAACTGTGAGCTGAAGGAGAGAGCACCAAGTCAAGAGCTTTGGCTGTGGATCCCTGTCACAGCACTCTTCGAAGACTGCTTGTTGTTTTGACCACCTAAAAAGGCTAGCAGCCTACACCCCTCCATGCTGCCATCTTTTTTTAGCCCTCAATGTCAACAGAGCGGCAGCTGACAGAAACCAGGCCAGTCAACAGTTAAGGAGCTGACTTGGAAACAGCCAAACGGTGTGAATTCCGGACCCTGGTGACAAAGTGCTGTCTAATGTCTTTGCACCTCTGGACCTATGACAAATATTCCAGCTGTCTCGCTCCACCTATGGCCGTGCAAGGAGACTAGCCGGTGCAGCCCGGGAGAAAGAATATACAGTAAATCACTCACAGAGAAACCTCAGAGAGCGCGATGTGAGACAGGGAGGAGTAGAAGAGAATTAAGGGAGATGGAAAAGGAGGAGGTCCAGAGCAGCCAGCAGCCAAAATAAGTTTTCCACTTTGATTCAATTTTGAGGATTTTTCCAGCCTTTAGTGGAACCTCACCATCTCCCACACTGGCCATATTATGTACACAAGCCATAAAAATGAATAACATTTATGCAGCTGGGTGCATCTGGCAGCAATAGTCCTCTCATTCAGGGACCCACAGGGTGGCACCGTGCCGCCACACCACCCTCTCTGTTCTATGTATGGGCACCAGACAAGAGACAACTTAGAGGAAGGGTGGGTGGTGTAAAGGGAGGCTCTCAAATGCTTCGAATTAGTTTAAAAAAATAAGAGATTTCAAGGCAAATGGAAGCCATACACGGCTCGTCCAATTTGGCACAGCCAATGCACATGATTAGCCGTAGAGACGTTAATCAAAAGTGGCTCAGTATTTGAAGGGGCGGTGAGAGGCACTGCCAGCTGGTGACAACATGGCTTGTGTGCACGGGCCAAGAGTGAAGTTTATTTGAATATGAATCTTGCCGTGACCGTATTTCTCCAGAGCTCAGTTAGCAGAGCGTTCCTTGGCTCATCACTGGGATCGCCTCAGAGCCGCTTGGCATCCGGGAAGGCGGAAGTTTTTCCAAGCCGCAGAATGAGTATTACGATTTAGTCCATCCCCTCTGGTGGTGTGGGCATATTCATAAGCATTTATTTAGTTTGACGCTGGCAGTAACGCAACACCTAGTTCTTGGCGTCCATGTGTGAGGATTTCCTTTCCAATATGAAATTATGAAATTGACAAAAGGTTGTTTTTACAGCCTATGAATTAATAACACATTTAAAAATAAAACCAGCTATCATTCCACACAAACCATGCTAGCCCTCTATTGAAAACACAGAGCTTAAAAATTAAACTGTCAGTGTTCCTTAGAGCCAGGACTCACATTGGAATATGACCACCAGCACTCGAAACCAGCAACAGTACAGCATCTGTTTTCTGTTTTGATGAGGCTGGGTTGTTTTTTTTTTTTTTCTTGCTTTGATTTGATTGATTACAAACTAACTGAGCTACAGTATGTTTTTAGCTGGGTGAAAAGGATTAGGGTTGATTTGTGTTAGAGGTAGTTAACAGATACACTTAATGTTTTTGGTTTGCCATTATGGCTTTGGGAAAATACAGATCTGAACAACGAGTAATCCTACTTGGCTGCATGTATGATGTATAAAAGACACAGTTAAGTGTAAATGTAGGGAAAAAACAATAATAATGTTTTCCAGGAAATGGCACATTTCACTTCAGATCAAGTGAACACTGTAAGCCTATGCATGTCTGATATTATTTATGATCACCTACAAGATGCTCACATTAAGCTACCTGCAGTTAGATCATATTTCACCACAAAAAGCACAAACAAAAACAGCAACCGCTTCTGGAAGTGGGACTAACTAATGAATAATTAAAATGAAATGTACCATAGCTAACTCAAATGGAAGCTTACTTAAAATTCAGCTATTGATTTGTATCAAAAGATTATAAAGCTATTCAAGCAAACTCTAAAGTGCTTAACAGCTAACTTAAATTTTAGTCATTTGAAAAATCTTTAAGTTTATTTGAATTTTTAAGAATTCTCTAACTAGCCTGCAAGCTAAATGATTCCCTGTAATCAGTTGTATATTTAGTTAAGTAATTTCTGTAATTCAAATGCTGAAAAGATCAACTAATACAGTAAAAAAAAAGATTATAATAATTTTATGGTGCTTACAAGAGCATTATACAGTGAATGATATTCCAAACCGGTAACAGATTTGGAAACTCTAGGTTATCCTTGATTAATGAAAATAAAATACAGGTTGCATTCACTGCCATTCACAGGCCAGTCATAGAAACATTATAGAACACGTGAAAGTTGCTAGGTGTAGGTAATTCACCCTTCTTATGAGAACGTCTGCATTTATCTGGTCAAAAATCGCTGAACGAGAGAGACGAGAGCCAGGAGCTGGAGATGAAAGTTATTACGCCTGGAAAAATAGTTCCTTACAAGTGCTGCCTTCCTAGCTCAAGTAACATAGGTAATGCTTATTGAATGTGGACAAAATGTAAGTAAAAATGATATCTCACGGATAAAGCTATTTTGGGAAAAGTGTGTGGGGTTTAGGTAACCTATGTGGCCAAAGGACAACAACATGTAGCAACACTGGTATGGTCCTTTAAAGCTCCACAATGATAAAATGAGGTAGACAACAAGCGGTGTTGGGGAGTAATTTGGTTACATGTAACGAAATTACGTAATTTAATTACAAAATAAATGTAACTGTAATCAGTTACAGTTACCGTGAAAATGTTAATAATTACATAGGGGGTTACACCTGAATATTTTCTGTAAAAAACCTCAGGCTCTATTTGTTCTAGATTTGTTCACTCATTTTGCAGCATCCACGTCTGCCATGAACACTCCCTGGTTTAAACAATTGAAAATGGTTAACAGCTGAAAACACTTTAGACATATTTAGAAAAGTATGCAAAAATTAATCAAATGCAGTGAGTTACGTTACTCTGATAAAGTAATTGAGATAGTTGCATTACTTACATTTCAATAGGGTAACTAGTGATCTGTAACCTATAACATTTCCAAAGTAACCTCCCAACCCTGATAACAAGTTAATCTGTTTATTTCAACATGAAGAAAAGATTCTTGTTTTCAAAAACTTTAGAGGTTATTTTAAAATCCCAGTTTCTCTGTGTAGTGTTTATGTGCATGTACATACTTTTATAGCCATGTTACACCAACATCCAGGTTACTCATTGGCAACAAATCATAAATCAGAGTCATCAAACACACACTGCTATGCAGACAGTAATTCCATTATGTTGATTTATACAATGTTTATCTGAATAATATTTCTGTCAGTCAGTGTGGCCTCGTTATCACAGGGAGTCACTGTAAAGGCAGATCAATGCCCCCAAGCATGTGAATAATACATGAAAAAATGGAAATAACGCTCTGGTACACTACATACGCTGTAACTGTTCTCTCAGCTTGGTGTTCTGGCACCAAACATCTCCGTGTAAGGTCCTTTTTTGTTCCTAACTGGATTTTTATTGCTTCTTTGAGCATAGGGAGGTCAAAACTTCTACGCACAGAATGGCTGCTGGTTTTAGACTGCATTTATGTCATCAAGAAGTTATAACCCTCTCTCACAAAATACCAAAGGTAGCTATAATACGGTGGAAAAGGCCATGAGGATCATATTCTTTATGAGAGTGGCTTGGACGGGACTTCTCAGCATTCCAGGCTGGGCTTTGTCTGCCTCCAGTGCTCCTTTGGAAATTTGTCTGGCAGCAAACATGCTTTGAAAGGCTCTTATCTCCTATCTGGGCAGGAGTTCCATGCACCGAGATAACAAACCCTATCTTATCTCGCTGTGTTCATTAATGTCACAGCTTAAGGGGCTTGTTCTTCCACTTGCAATGGGGCTTGCAGAGCGGATTGTTTGCAGATTAGTCAACACAGGCCTCTGGAGGTCTTGGAGCACGTTCAAAATGCTTGTCTTGTCCCACAGACGTTCTTGAATGCCCACATTGGCATGTTGGCTGCCTCCTGCTTTCCTGTGTCAAATGGCAGGAGTACCACGCAATGGTTGGTAGGCATCATTACACACAGTGAGATCTACAGTAATACTTATCACATCAGACAAGCCAGTTGTGCAAGCCAAAACAAAAATGTGCATGATAGCCACCCAAGGCCAACTATGTTGTTGAATGTTTTGGGGATGACTTATTATTCTACTGCTGATTAGCCCAGCGCCTTAATCAGTGGTACATTTTCAAACTAAATCTATTTGAGCTTATCAACCTAGAAAAACATTCATCCAGCGATATTTCATGCATTTTGTTCATACTGTGTGGCCAGATTCATGATCATGCTTTTGTGACACAAGAGACCAGTCAAAGCTCCACTGATTCAGCCATCTGGCTATCTCACACAACCCTTGGCTACACAGTGGCTCACTCAGCGATTGATTGGGGTGTTGAAGGCCAGCTATTTAGCACATCAGAACAACAAGTACTGCTATCAAGCTGGCCCTTCTCATGCCTCGTTTCTGTGTCGCCCAAGAATGTCTCTTATCTCTTCCCTTCTGCTTGTTGGTTTAAGCCAGACAGCATATGCCCGCATTCCCCACGTAATACACCGTTGTGCTTTTGGTGCGACCCCCGACAGACACAGGTTGCAACTGAGATCTGATGGAGGGGTGTAACCCTTGTGTTGGTTCGTAAGAAGCTGCTTCTACATTGCAGCCTCTGGGAGGAATATAATACTATTAAAAATGGCATTTTCATCCCAACATGATCTCCTGTGGTTGCACCAAAAGACTGACAGATGAAAATAGAGCTTGTGTTCCATATTATTAAATCACCCTCTCTCACCTGATTACATTCTTATTAGTGCCTCTTTTCTTCTCCCATTATTGTTACTTCTAGTGAAACAGGCCTGATAATA
>JAPXVT010000024.1:4196991-4207635 GCA_029823135.1 Acanthurus reversus
GAATTGAAGAAAAAGAATAAGCTGATTTGTCTCAAGATTATGAGTGACTTGGGAGATTTGTATTAGTCGTCAGGATTGTCATGCTCCAAACAGCTGACCTTAATACCCAAATCACTGAGAGGGGACGGGGCTACAAGCTATAACGCCTCTGAGTTTCGACATTTTTTGTCATCTGGCCAGTACGAGCCAGATTAATTTACATGGTGAGCAGCAGTCAGATACACCAGAGCTGATAGACATCCCGTGTTGGCAGCACTGCACATAACGAACCGTCAGAAGCGCCAGTCAAATCAGGACAGCGAGGAAACTCTTTAAAAATGACTGTCAGCATAAACACACCTCATAGTGAACTGTGAGAGGTTGTTGTCATGGAAGTTTTTTTCCAGCTGTCAGTGAAGAGTGGGAGTTGTTCTTTTACATGATTTATGGGATGAACATTTCCATGAAGACAAAATTTAAGTATTCCGTCTGTTTTTATGCATCCAAGAGTTGGAAAATTAAAGCTGATTTAAGACTCTTTAAAGGGGTTCTCAAGCATTTCAGCAACTTCTAAAAAATATATCTGTTTCTAGTGAGAAAGAAAAGAAAGCAATGCAACTTTAGACAGCAACAACACAGTAAACACTCTCCCTCTGAGCTGCATGAATAAACTATTTTGTTTGGCAGGGGTTGAACACTGATAGCTCCAAAGTGTGAATAGCGCCCATTAAAGTCAGCTGATGTTGTTTGCTAACTCGCTAATATTAGCTTTCTGAGGAAGTCTGCTTGTATTGTACACTTGCCAAACCGGCCCCCATCCCCTCGCCCTATCCACTCCCCCTCCGTTTGTGCATTCTCATGGAGGGTCCGCTTCATTAAGGCCCTCCCAAACCAAGTAGTGCTGAGTGTAAGTGGACTATAAACCTTTAAGTAGCAAGCCTGCATCAGTGCAGACTTATGGCAGTCCTTACAGGAGGTGCAACAGGAAAATGGACGAGGAAACAACATACAAATGAAAGTTCTGTTTTACTACATTGTCCTGTAGCCTATTTTACTCGCAAGTTTGTCACGCTGACAAAGTGGAAATCCAGATATGTTGCAGTAGTGACAGATGGCTAATATAATAATTAGCCGGCAGACTGCCTGTGTATTGCGGTTTGCGTGTAACTGGCTCTACAAAGAGTCTGCACAATTACATTTAACAGTGTCTAATACAGTTATTTAATGAAATACACAGCAGTGGTTGAAAAGCGGTAGTTCCTTCTGTGACACGTTTGAGGTGCTGTCATCTTCTGAGAGTAGCAACTATAATTGCATACTGTAACTTATGAATAAAGCAACAGCCATGCAAGCAGGGCGTCCATCCGTTGTCATGGTGACGGCTACGTCCGTGTTCCGGCAAAGTGTAAAGGGCGTCCCATAGTTTGGCTATTGGGAGTCATACCCTCCGTCTTCAGTAGAGGGACACTCCACAGCTGTGAGTGTAACTTGATTTGGAGGGACACTGGGTAGTGAAGTGGTAGTGGGTAGGGAGTGGTTTGGGATTGGGCCACAGTGTTTTCAGAAATGTTTAATAGAAAGTGAGACCTCTCACTGACTGTTCATTTCCTGTATCAGTGTCACATGGGTTTCGCCACGGTCCTGCCCCTTTCAGAGACTAGAAGCAGTCTTTAGTTCAATCATTCTTATCAGAGAAATGAATGTGATTACCAATTATGACCAATTCTTAAGCCCCATTGTCAACAAGATATTTGCGGGACCCATTTTTCAAACATTCTGACACAAAAAATGGCATTTTTCAGACTCAAATATCAAGCGAAAATGAACTTTGTTTGAGACCTGTCTGCAGTGCAACCGGTGCTTCCCGCCTTGCTTCACAGCCAACATAAACGGACATTTAAATGGTCTTATAGGTGAAACCATGATTTAAAAGTTAAAATTTATATTAAATGATCATCATGTGATGCAAAATCCATCTGCTTTAGTTCACACTACATTATACTAACAGCCAAGGCTGAGGGATGGTGGTTCCCAACTGTCTCCAACTGTCTAAATACTCTGTTTACATCATCTGTTATCAGATTAGGCCGGTCATACACTGCACAATTTTATAAATGTTGTTTATTCCAACTCACCATGTACGAGTAAATCGGCCACAATGTAAAGCCAAAGCTCACAATTTATGTGCTCACAATGTATGATCCGATTGTCAGTCACGACCTGAGTGCTCACGCTGTACATGTAAAAAACAGTCTGATGGCCCCCGTGGACCATCCTGGCTGTTGACAGTTGTCAAAAAAGACTCGTTTGAAAGCTCAGAGGCAGATTTGTTTACTAGCAACAACACTAACAAGGCAGAAGTGTGCCTCCATGATAATTTGTGCTATCTTGTATGCCCAAATCTCTTTAAAAAAAAAAGTTGTGCCAGTGCACATGGACTCTCAGATGGCTCGGAATATGCGGACAGTGACGTTATGGCTCGTCCATTTGGCAGAGAGAATTGGAGGTAAGTAAGCTTCTGTTACTGTTTTTAACTTGATAGCTAAACGTTAGCTATGCTATGATTACTGTTACTACGGCTCCTTTTTTTTCCCCTTGTTGTGTGTGTGTCACCATGGCATTCAGAGGGTCTGTTTGCCACTTCCAGCAGGCGCGGTGAGAAAAAGAAGGCACTGCATTGGGGAATCTCATCGTCGCTCTGCTTCAACTGTGCAAGAGCCTGAGTTGGCCAACAAAAATTTCTGACATGTCAGAAATTCATCGTCCAGCAGATGATCTGCCCTCACTCCCCCCTGTACACTGCACAGCAAACGACGCCCGACAAAGCTGAAATTCGGCCCAACTCTAAAACTAGTCGTGCGGCTCAAAAATTGGGTCAAAAAAATGTTTCAGTCAGTGTTTTGTGTTTCTTTTTAGCCACAAAAATAAAATATGTTTTTGTGTGACTGTCATTGTTAACAGGGAGAGAGAAGGATTCAGAAACAGAGGGCCAAATCTGAAATCTGCATTGTATGCAGGATGTTCTTCTTCCCTGCCTTTCCAGGAATTCCTTTACATTGAATTACAGCCACCAACTGTGGCTGTGTGTGTGTGTGTGTGTGTGTGTGTGTGTGTGGCTCTGGGGCAGCTGTGGCTCAGCAGGTAGAGCTGATCGTCTGATGATCACAGGGTTGGCAGCTCTTCCTGTCCACATGTCCAAGTGTCCTTCGGCAAGACGCTGAACCCCATATTGCTGCTGATGGTCAGGTCAGCCCTTGCATGGTCGTTGGCTGCCATCAGTGCATTGGGTTTGTATGCAAATGGATAAAAGTGCTGTACTGTGTAAATGCAGCCATCAGTCAGTGAAGCAGCAAGAAACTGGTAGAATTAATGTGAACTGTACCACTCATGCACATTCAAGGTACAAATAAGACCTCAGGCGTACTGCCTATGGCTGCTCGTGATCAAAAACTTCACACTCGTTAAGCTGCTCTAATTAATCTTCTTAATATTGTTAATCAGTCAAAACTGTGAAATCAACATGTGAAAGCAGCAACTTGCATTGACAGACTTAGTTTTGTCCAACACGCCACTGACATCCATCAACGTTACCAGCAAAGACTTTCTGCCATACACAAACTCAGAGCCCTGTCTGTTGCACCTCAGCTTCCATCATAACTGTACAAAAGCATCGACCGGCCCGTCCTCTTCTACTGCTGCTGGTTATTCACCACGCTACCAGCTGCAAACAAAAATACACTCTCCTGCCTCACACATAATACCTGAAAAATCACTGGACTGCCCACCCAAAACCTCTCAGACCTCAATTACAGATTCCTGACACACAGAGCACTCAGCATAGCTATGGACCCCACTCACCCCCTCAATCCAGTCTTCTCTCTCTAACCATCAGGCCACAGATACTCGTCTCTGACCTGGAAACAAGCACGTCTCAAAAAGAGCTTTGTCCCCTCAGCCATCGAGGCACTTAAACTGCCACATTACTGTTATGTGTGCTTCTCTCTGTGTACTGTACATGTATTTATCCATGTTTCCATGTAAATATGCAATCTGACAACAAATTTCCTCCTGGGAATAATGAAGTATTGTGCTACCAACCCTGAAATTTATCCCACCTTTCTGGAGCTTTTCAGCATTTTTAAACTGTTTTGTTCCCCCATTTTACCTGACCGGCCCAGCACTAAACAGCAAAAAGACATCTGAAGACAGGCTGCAAGCACAGTAAAGCCAGTGGTTAAAGTATGGCTTGCGGCCTCACTTCAGGCTACTGTCCATTGTAGAAATAAACTGGCTTATAACATGTATATGCACCTCCTAGTTTAAACCCCAAATGTCACTGTAACCACTGTAACTGTTGTGCCTACACAGTATATAGGTACAACGGTTAACTATTGTTGGTAGTTCACGGTTATATTTGGTAGAAAATGAATTCTCTCTGGTGCATGGGGCTGTTTCTGTTTGAAACTACACATATATAAACTACATGTTGTCTGGCCTGTGACTCTTTGTTTGTATACGACACACAATAAAAAAGTTCAGCCACACCTGATCTAGCAGATAAAAGACAAGTGCTACCCTCAGGAGTCTGAGGAGACTAATCGATTAAATGTTGCTATTCTTGCTAGCAGCACCAAAAAAACTGCTCTGTTATACCAAATATTTTTATTCTATTTTAGTGCATATTTAAATTGCAGGGTGAAGTGCAACACGTTTTGGTGAAATTTAATTTACAATTGAAGAATGTGACTGAAGGTTTCAAACAGCTCTAATAACATGCACAACATTTTTCGGACAATGTTTTACCTTATAAACATAAATGTGTGAAATTTTTGACAGTTTTCTACGTGTTTTCATTCTTTTACAGTTGTCAGCTAGTCTAAATTTAAATGTCTGTTTTTAAGTTAAGGAAAAATCTTGTTAGAATCATTCCTGGTGTATAAAGCAAATGTTTGTTTGCCGACACCTTCACATAACAACACAATAATATGTCAGAAATTGTGTTTCATGCTCGTTGTGCTGCCCACCAATGGCCAAATAAAGGCAGCCATAAAGGTCACATGATATTAATATAGAAGACGAGACAACAGGATTAATCACTGATCATTTTGGGGTGGATTCAAATTAAAAAATTGAGATGGATACACTTCTGGTTCAGGTTTTTTGGCAGCAGACCTCAGGCCCTATGGAGCTTTTTTGTTTTACTGTTGTGCGTTCAATCAATTGTTTTGTTGCCAGAAGTATTCACAGAGGTGGCCCAAGTAGTAAAAGGGATTCCTTTCAGTATTGTCTTAAATAGAAAGCAGCACTATTCCTGGGGTTATTTTTCAGTATCTCGCATTTAAAAGGACACTTTGTGCTTTTGAGGAAAAAGAGAAAGCTGGACAGGCTTTGTGCCAAAGTTATTGACGTTTCTGAGAGGGTTAAAAAGACAGAAACATCCTCGTTATGCACCTTTGAAATGTATTGTCAGGAGAGAGTGTTCTTGTTTGCTAATTGTGCTGGGATTAGCGGCGCAGAGAGCTCTGGCAAATCATACGTGAAGAGTGTGGGAGAAAATGAGAAGTAGCTTAAGTGGGTGAATGACTGAGTGAGCAAGTGTGTGCATTCAAGAGAGTGAGAGATGGGGGGGGGCAATAAATCTAGGACAGGCACTGACTGCAGGGTGAGGGGTGGGAGGGAAAGTGAGGTAGAAAGGATTTCAGAGAGAGAGCCGAGCTGAAGAAGGAGGGAGGTGAAGAAGAAGAGAGCCTCAGATGCTTGGTTCTTATTGTGAGGAGGGGGATTTGATTTATATTAATCATGCAAAGCAGCAGGAGGAGCTCGCTGGCTTCAGACTGTCGTAGGATTACAAGGTACATCAGTCTGCCTTGTATTTAAACAAGTGTTGGCCAGAGCTTTGAGTGAATGTGGTAACTAGTCTTGGGCTGATATTCGATAATATCAAATATTGTGATATTAGCTGTCATTTGCAATATTTACACAATATCCAACAGGTGCTATGGCTTTTATTCTGAAAAGAAAATGCATGCAGAGCTGCCGCGGCAACAGAGGCAATGCACATCGCTATTTGATAAGGTGGAGAGGTTATTACAGGTTTATTAGCAAAGAAAACGGCAAGCCCACCCCAACGATAAAATCAATCCATCTATTGCCATATTTGGCCAGAACAATATCATGATATTAAATTCTGGATCTCACCAAAGCCTAAAGTTCACACCAGTTTTTATATCCAGAATTTTAAACTGGGCTGCTTAGTTCTACTCCTTGTTCATGCTGGAACGTACTGTATGGTAAGTCCGCTTCTCAGGGCCTGCCAATGGCTGGCACATTCTGCGAAAATACCCCATCAGACAAACCTTTAATCTTTCTGGGCAGACAACAATCTGTTGGATTGCAAGAATACCACTCAAGGTACAACAAGCTCCCTAAAAACATTTTAATCTACCTCCAAAAGGTTTTTATATAAAACACTAAACAAATGAAGAAATCGCAGAGTGCGTGCGGAGTGCTGAAGTCACAGATGGGGCTACGTTTCAGAGAAGAACACAAGCGTAAGTCATGACGTAGCACAAGACATGTTGGCCAGTCTGTCTTGCATTTCAAAGAAATGCCAAGTGCACGAATGCAGCTGACCAAAAACGCTTGTATGTGCAACAAATGAACCAGCTTACTGTCGTACAAGCTGCTGTAATTTGCCCATTACAAACAGTAGCACAATTTCAAAGGCACTGAATTGTCTGTGGCATGTGAGTGAAATGTTTGCTTAATCTTTTTAATCCATAATACTTCTTAGAACTGCAAATGTTGAACCTCTGTTTAAGTTGCCACAATTCTGATGTAAATCTGGATCATTAAAGTCCTTTCTGATATTTGTATTTTTGCTGTTTCTCTCCCAGACTGACATTTGGAAGCAATTACATTAGCGCCTGACATACTACACTTGCACTGCCTACACGCTTACAAGAAATTAATGTGCAACAGCAAAGAATTACACGGATGACATTTGAACGGGCCAAATGCCATTCCTGCTGAGGTTACAGAGACTAAGCCGATTTGGGGTTGACAGTGTTTGCAGCGAGGTTGCGCAATGAGGGGAACCACTTCACAATATGGGGGCATAACAGGGGGAAGAGGAGGACAACGTGTCCCCGTTTAGGGCAAAAATGCCCAGCGGTGAGAGAACGTATGTTTGTTCATTTAGCTTTGCAGTATTGCCGCTCTGCTGCCTTTCCTCAAGCTCCCTTAGGTACACGTTTCGCTTTGTTTTTCACCCAGCAACAATCAATACAAATTTGAAAGATTAAAAAAAAAATGCAAATAACGCTCAGCTCTAAATTAATTGTCTCTTGATTGACATGAAATCCTGCATCTGATGAAAGAGAACGGTGTCATGGACAGAAACTGTCATCTCCCCCAGCAGGATGAGGCAGCCTGGAGGTCCCCAGCACCCTGGGATGTGCATGCTACACTACATATGAAAGGGCCCCAAAGTGCCACAGTGTCGAATGGAAATGGGACATTCTTATAATGCCAAACATCTCAGTTCTGTTACATCACAGGCCGCTCCACTGGCAGGCCGCTAATTATTCAAGGATGCCTTTTCTCATGGTGGAACAATAGGCTGCAGTGGCGTTTTGGTGAGCCACTTCGCAAATGAGCAGGGAAGATAATATTTTAATGAAGTGGTGCTAATAAGTACAAGGCCAGCTGAAAGTTTACATAAGAGCCGGCTGGTCATTGCGCCTCAGTTGTGCCACCGACGGGGGCTTCCCTGGACAGAAGTAGATCATCTGAGCACACAATTGTCTGAAATGACTTGTTCACTGAAACATCAGAACAGCTGCTGTCATTACTAAGAGGCCCCACACAAATACTATTGTTCTATCACTTACACTTTGCATCAGTACATCTTTAAAAAAGGCCAAACACATCCCATGATGGGGTTCATCAGTGAGTCTAATGACCACAGAGGCTACTGTCCACTGGCTGATGTTGTGGAGCTGATTTGTTTTTACAGAAGGGTACTATGATATTATGTATGCCACTGATTCATTAGTTTAAAATGACAAATATTCTTTATTATTAAAAATATAGCTTAAAAGTCCTTAAAAATGGTTTTAACCAGAATATTTTGTCAATTAAAGGTTGCACTCTATAAAATTAGGGTCATATGATCAAAACAAATGGAAAAAGGAAAACTCATATTTGAGCATATGTGTATCTGAGTATTAAACTAAGATTTTGAGATATAAAAAATGTTGTTTCAAAACCTTTTTTTTAAAACTCTCTTTGATGTAAAATGAGCAAGCCAAAACACAGTTATTGTCAATTCAATTCTTTTTTTGACAAAACAAAAATCTGCAGTGTGACCCAACTGTTGGCTTTGTAACATGTTTTTTTTTTTTGTTGTTTTTTTTTTCAAACCACCCAGGCTGACGACACGGCTGTGAAAACTCTGCAACACGAGCTGGCTTCTGCTGAAGTACTGTTAGCACACACAAACACACACATACACACCCACACACATACACACACTCTGCCTCTCATGCACAAACAGAGCCGGACTGGCTCATAAACAGGCAGGCGGGCCCCTCAAAAGGGGGCAGGAATCCTCACCAGCCCTGTTTACTGGAGGAGAAAAGTGACATTGCTTCACAGGCTAGCGCTTGAGCAGCAGCAGTCCACTAAGGATGCTTTTTACTATTGCTAATATCAGACAAATATCATCACGGCACAGTATTGTGGACCAATATTTTGCAGCTTGTACTTGATTACACTTTCATTATCCTGTTTCCAACATCCAATTGAATCAAGTAATTTGACAGGATTTGAGGTATGAGTGATGTAGACCTCAGGAAAAAAAGTGTTAAGAAAATATTGTTTGGAATGTGATGAAGCTAAATATTCATTTTTTTTTTATAAGTCAGCTACATATTAGAACTTACATAAAAATGATTACTAAAGGAGAAGTCATGCTGTAAAATCAGTGAAGAGGATAAGACAAAAAATTTTTTAACCAAAAACTAAAACAAAAGCTGGAGCTACTTGAGTTTAACAAGATTAAGGAGTAATTGAATTAGGATAACAAGCACTTATTCTCAAAGTGCTACAAATGAACAGGAATTTCTGAGTTGCACTGGTGCAGAAAGATGCAGACTTCTCATACAGTAATGCACCAAACACTGACACAAGAGGACAGTGCTGGCAGGGTGCACAGAAGGATACAGAAAATGTTAGGAACTGTTCCTCCTTTCAGAAGAAAAAACACCGGCTCTCCATATCACCGCGATCTTAAATGGGAGCATGAGTTTAAAAAGGAGTTAGATATGCATATTTCAGGTTTTCAACACCTGTGCAGCAGCTGCAACTCAGCATCAGCAAGGTGGATTTATATTTTGTTCAGCTCTCCAAACACACAGATAGAAAAGCAGCTCCTTGAGGTCATTCTCCACAGCTGTGAAAAGCGCTGATACTCGAGCCCAGGATTTATCACATATCTCCCCTCTGATGTCAATGCCTCTCCTGGTGGGCTCATGTCAGTGGCTCTGGTTCAAGCCAGGGTGAGTTTACAAACAACTGGTGTGGCAGCCTGATTAAGCCCAGGCATTTCTAGGATCGCCCACGCTGGCCACTCCAGTGCTGGCTCAGCACATTTTCACCACCATACCCATCGTGACTGACTCTTGAAAGGCCTCTCTGAGCTCATGCATGTTCGATCAACACTTTATTTACAGAGGAAAAATGGAAAAATTCACCGTAGCCTACATGCAAGAGTCAAACACTGGGAATTACCACCACTGCCGACCTTGAACTTGCACAGACACATGACTGGGTGAGTGAAAGGACAGGCAGATGCAAGCTCTCACCAATGTTTGTGGTTGAAAACTTATTACCATATTCCCTCTAAAAAGAGCTGCTGCAACTGATGTGGTGGCTGCTAGGTGAGGCCTGACGGAGGGCTGTGATGAATCATGGGTTTATTGCCATCATTTCAGATTTTGTTTCCAGATTGCTTTCCAGATTTTGGAATGTCAACCAGTGAATGCATCCATAATAATTAGTCTTTTGGCTGCTCCTCAGTTACAAGCCCAATACAAAAGGTGGATAACACTGACGATTAAACAGTCAGTCAGGTTCTAAATGGAGCAAACACCATTTCCAAGTGCCACCACAGCATCAAAAGTGAAAGGCAAGCTTCTTTTTTTGGTTCAGCAACACTGAACCACAACATGAACTATAGCTGGGTTTTGGCAAGGACTTCACGATACCATACGCATCCCAACAAGTGGGTCACTTAAGCAATATCACACGAGAGGGAGTGCTGTTGTACTGAATATCATCACTGGTGTGATACGGTCGTAACAGATCATCAAGGCAGTGACGATATTCAGTATAACAGCACGATATGGAGTGTGATATTGCTTTTATACACCAGTTCTACAAACTCCATTTAGTTGACAGTAATAAGCAAAAACAGATTAGGATTTTTGTTAATTACAAAAATTTATTTGGCTCCGCTGGCACAATTAGTTCCACAGCTGAATTGGTACAGGACTGTTGCTACGCAACACAAGCAATTAACATGTTCCAGCACATTAGCTTACTTTATCAGTTACAGAGAGGTGCACTACTTTACTTTATTGCTTGCTTCTTGCCTTTTTTTTG
>JAPXVT010000024.1:4453605-4466959 GCA_029823135.1 Acanthurus reversus
ATTTATTAGCTGCAAAACAGTATCCAGCTACATTACAATAGCTCAGTTACCTCTGACCAATGTTATATAACTGAAATCAATTTATTTATTTTTTGTTGCTTTAAAACAGAACTCAGGAAGTTGCGCCATGCTGCCACTGGAAACTACTATTTTTAGGAGTGAAGAAGAAGAAAGGAGAGAGTTGACAGAGCTGGTGAAATGTCTACATTCTTCAATTTTTTACACTGGAAAAGACACAGTTTTTTTATAAATTGGTATTGGATTGGTACTTGGTATCAGCCCATCACAAGTTTGGGTATCGGAATCGGTATTGGGAAGGAAAAAAAAGTATCAGAACATCTCTACAGTCGAGCCAATACTAATGAAAAATTCAGTGCAACTTGATCTCCTGTCACTGAATATGTCAAAAACCTGAGTCCATAAAAAAACAACTAATGTTGCCCTGTCAATGTATGTACTCATGTTTTATTCATGAGCTGATTATCAGTAATGGAGAACGACCCTTTTTCCTTTCTCTTTTTATTTTTGTGATTTATACACATACACATGCATATGTTTATCTTACGAGCGCACATTTGTTTTTTCTACTTATTTTACTTCTTCTTTCAACCTTTTCTCTCTGGTTTGTAAGCCTTGGGTGGGGTATGGGTGGGGTGGGGTGTAGGGAATAGGTGTATATTTCTGTTTTTAATTTAAAACTACAAATAAAGTATTTTTTTTTTAAAAAAAAAGAAGAAATAATCGTGTCAGCGTCACCAGTGAAGTAAATTATTTACCTAATAGAGAATGCTGTTCAAGACACAACACCTCTGATTCCAAGAAGATGAAACAATAAAAATTTAACTTATCTTAACTACTTTATTGCTACACATATATTGCTGTTTGTGTGTGATTGCAGTGCACCTCTTCTTAATGGCACACTACACAATCCTGAAACAAAATGAAATACAGAACATTGCAGCACCAATCTTTACTGCATGGATCAATCTGGAAGATTTAATCCTTCTATTTATAGAAAGTTTTTGGAATTTCCCTGTTGTGGGACTAACAAAGAATTACACTGTGTTCTGTAGCTGTATGTCTCAACATTCAATGCCAGCATTGTTTTTTTTGTAATAGCTGGGTCAAAAAGAAACACCATGCAAAATTTTTACACGCATTTCCCTAAATTCCTGCCTAACATATTGGTGATCATTCCAAGAAATATCTTTCAAGTTAATGATCAAGGACTGGACCGCATTGTGAGTAATCAATTTTTCAAGGCTCTATGACATTTGATCCTCATCTTATGTTTTTCACGTGCTGCTTGACACTTCATGAGGTTATCAATAAAATTTCATTTGAAAGACACCATTCTTCTGCTGTTTACACTCTGGTAAAGCTAGAGCCGAGTAAGATACTAGGTGTCTAGTTAGATTCTCTACTGGCACCGAGTGTGCAGATCTGGGCAGCTCCCTTGTGCATACAAGAATTGATAATTACATTTCAAACCTAGCTGTGGCTAAAGTACCTCACTGTGGCATTACGTGAAACTAAGATATATTTTCTGAACATGATAGCTTTAATGATATAATATAGTAATATATCATATTTCCCTGGCAAGAACTTTCTTTTGGAATTCCCCTCTCTGTACGGCTTGGCTGACTAAAATATCCTTCTTATACTGGATTGAGCACATTAAGTAAAAGTTGCTTAATTAGTGGACTGCTCACCTGTAGGCATTTTTGGATGCAGGCCGAGGGTCGAATTTGAAGAAAATTATACACATGGATGTACTGGGGGAGGGGGCTGAAGATAAAGCTTCACTCAGTCCTCATCTGCCTTTAAATCGTTGTCATATCTGACAAAGAGAAGAAAACAGTTAATGAATTGAGTACGTACCTGTGCTTTTTGCTGGCATATGAGAGCTTGAATGAGTAGGGTGTAGTGTAATTGTTAGGGCCTGACCGATATGGGATTTTTGGGGCCAATGCCGTTACCAATGTGAGGGCCCAATAAAATTCCGATATCTGCTATATTGGCCGATATTATATGTATATATAATAACGGGTAAATGTGGTCATCAAATACTTGTGACAAAGATATGTAATGGAGGCAGGATAGCTTACATTTTAACAACCTTTATTCCAAACATCAGCGTACCGAACAGTAAACGCTTCACTTATTACTTATTAAATAATAGATTGCCCTCTGCTGGGGAAACAATGTAATAACAATATTTTAAATCACTAGTCCAAGCATTTTTTCTGGCTTTAAAAAACCCTTTAATACAGTGCATATTCAAAAACTTATACACTGATACTGATATATTTGAAAAAGGCCAATATTGGCCGATAATATTGGCAAACAGATATATCGGTTGGGACCCTGTAATTGTATAAACGAAGACATCTGTTGTGACACAAGACCATAGATTGTCCAAACTGCACAACCTTTTACAGACTGAGATAACAGCAGATAACAGGTTTATTCAGTGTCTGTGTTCATAGAGCATATAACTTGGAAATGTGCCATGTACCACGAGTTTTCAATCATCAGGTCACAAATAACTGAAGAGCAATTATTTCAATACTTACATGGTGTATTTTGCTATAGGACAAACAAATGGACCATCCAGAGTGCATGCTGTGTGTACCACTGTGAATCAAAACGGCAAGTGTTAGTTATAGTATCATAAATGTGAAAAATCTTTAAAGTATAATCTCAAAAGTAGCAATGACAGTAGCTCAGAAGCTCATCCAAGAGTAAAAATGTCATTCAGTTATGTGCCGGGTAGGATGCTGTTATCATCTGATGTTATCAAGATAGCAAGTTATAACCATAGTTATAACTATATCTATGTTAAAGCAACGGTGTTGATAATACTACGTTAAACAAGCGAGCAGCACTGTGGCAAATTATATTAATAGCTGCTACAATTCTGCTTCAAGATGAACCACACAGCTAATGTTAGCTAAAGCACAGACACTGCCTGTTATGTATGTGGCTGGAAACAAACAAGTGGTGCCTGACAGACCGAACAATGGTTAAATGACATTTAAAATGTGGCTAGCTCGAAGGCTACCAACTAAGTAGTTTCAACATAACTTGGTAACGCTAGCCTAAGCAAAACTAGTTTAGCTGTTGTTAGCGTTACGTTCAACGTAACGTTAACGGTGACAGAGAGACTAATGAAGCAAACTTTAGCCACCTACCTAAACTTTGTTTTGCGCGACACGTAAACTCTTTGAATGCACGGACGGGGTCAGCTGGATGTTAGTCTGTTGTCTTCAAAACAGTTACTCGTTGTACTCACTGTTCCTTCACACCCCTTGTTGACAGCTGAAAGGAAGTGTTCACATTGAGGGCCCTCGATTCGTGTCACCAGTCGTCTCATAAACCTCCAAAGCGGTCGTGAGGGATTACTTTCTCTGCGTTGTCCTGAATCCCGCCCACCCTGCCACTGACAATATATAAAAGAAGCACACCTCGGGCAAAGCTCTGAGGCTTGCTGTGATTGGTCAGTTTACGGGCAATGTAAAACCCGGCAAGCGAACACAGGAGCTTTTCCGGTTAGACACGATCACATTCAAAATAAAAGCATCGAGAGTACGAACACGTTCAAGTGAATTTGTCTAAAATATGAATCACGGCTTGTCTTATTAGGACTAGAAGAAAACCTTTTTCAATTCTTTTTCTTTACTCCGCTTATGCTACTGAATGCAAGAAGCAAAAATGCAATAGGCCTACCATCTGCGGCCATAAGAATTGTTTCCAATTATGAATACTGTGACTGATATCTACATTGGCATGTGTTTAAGTCGCAAGGCTGAATAACAAGGTTCAGTGGCGTATGAATACATCCCTTTTATTAGTGCCGTTGCCAAAAAAATATAAAAATAAAAATAAAATTAAATTAAATTAAAATAGCTAACAAAAATAAAGCAGATGGGTATGTAGCCTAACTATTAAATGATTACTCTAGTGCTTACATAGCACTCTGAAAATTGTACGCCTACACTGTTTCAAAAATGCATAATCTAACAAATTGTTTTACAGAGGTGCACTGTTTTACGACGTTGTTGCTTTGACAACTTTTACTTTGAAAAGTTGTTTGCTTGTCGTTTTCTTTATACTTGCGTTAACTTGGAAAAAGCCACAGTACCAATAAATTATTATTACAATAGATGTGTCAAATATAGAAAAATAGATCACGTATCAGCTGATAGGCTATAATTAAATAAAACTGACACACGTGTTAGTAACTGACATGCTTTGCGTTGTGGCATTGAATGGGCGAGTTAATGGTACTCTTTTCACAGTAACAATTACAACACAGCTTACTAACCAAGAACAATTCAAAATAGGCAAATAATGAACAAAATTCTTCATCAAACATCCAATATAAATAAGCAAAACAAAAAAAAAAATCAATGATAAATTTCCTCCAATGCTGTGCAAGTGATGGTGGGGCGGAGACACTTGCCGTGCCCGACAGCATCCAGCTCTGTTGTGGTTGAGTGGAGAGGGGCTGCTCTTCCTTTCACACAACACAGCGTCGCGGCTACTATTTAATAATAATTAACGATAGTCGCATTGCGCACCAGAAATAACTTTTAAATCAGTTAGCACACTTGTATTTTTGCATGCGGCGCGTGACTAACGGGACGCACGAGCAGCAACCCTGACAACTAACGTTACAGTTTAACATTTGGAGGGTTGTTAACAGTAGTATCCCTGCAGCAGCCAAGTTGCATTCAGAAATATATCACTCAGCTCGGGACTACTGCACATCACACTGGAGAGTCTCTTCGCTCTCAAGGGAACAGGAGAAACTGAGGTAAATGTCTCTACGCTACTGCTCTTTGCTCTCTCGCGCAAATCCATGTGGTGATTACCTTGCGTCGCCAAGTTTTAACCTGTGCCAATACAACTCAAAGAGTAGGGTGTGACAACAATATAACAACAATAGTGTAATAACAATTTAGAAAAACGGACAAAGGCAACGCTGAAGATTAACCGTCGACTTCCTTACGGATAAATGAGCAGGTGCTCCGATGAGGAATATTGATTAGGACACGCGGACCTTGCGTGTTAGAAAATAGAATATGTTTAAGTCGGTGTTTTTAATTTGGTATGACAGAGGGAACTATATTTTATGCTGGTGAAATGGTTACTGAGTCAAATAATTTGATAAAACGTAATGCAGGCCCATTCTGTGTAACGTATTTGTGTGTTTTGCTAGCTCTTATCGCTAAAATGGAGATGGATGCAATGCAGCGAGCGCGAGCTGCAACCAGCTGTCAATCATTCTCATCCGTACTAGTCCATTGTTTCCCCCCTCCTGTTTGTGACTGAGTTACCATGGAGAGTCTTCCGGTTTTTTCCATCTAATTGCCTTATTTGGTGAAGGGGCGGCTGTCATTGGCGGAACTGACGGTGTTGTTGGGGTTAATGCTGCCGTGTTCGTGTCCCATGTGAGCAGCCGCCGGAATAAGTGAACTCCTCAGGACAACGACCTGAACTCAGGCCATTACGAAGCTTCTAATGAAGTTCTCAGTAGACTTTGATTGGTTCTAGTCAGCTTTTTCACGCCCAGCTAGCGCTAATGGTCTCAGGATGTAGTTGCAGATGCAATTATAGCAATTAAGTGCGAGCATTTGCATTTACTTATTCTTGGATTCAAATGTGTTCTGCACAAGACCTTTGAAATACTGACCTGGGTTTAAACAGGGTTTTATTTAGCACTGTTAGTTTAGCCAGTAAATAGAGTGGTAACATTGTGGCATTTTGCAGTTTCACAACTACAGAATAAAGACTCACCGTCTTTACCAACTGTTTTGATATAGCCTGTCTAGATGCATTTTTAAAAGGGACCTGGTGTAGTTTTCAGATTGAAGAAACCCAGTGAAGAGCATGTTGATCCAAATTTTAGTGTTTATGGTAACACTTCCTATAAAAAATGTCTCTATAGTGCATTATAACATTATAACGCATTGCGATTACTCTTATAACGCATCATATGTAGTAATGGTCAGGGTTAGGGTTAGCCCTACCCTTTTTTTTTTTATAACCATTATGATGCAGCACTATAGTGCATTGTATTACATTATGAACATATATAACACATTATAAGGCATTATGAACAAACTTATAATGCAGTATATGTAGTTATGTACGCCTGGGCGATACAGCTGATAAAACCTGTCATGGTAGAAGTTTTATATCAGACGATATTGATAATTATTGATCATGTAGATTGTGACTGAAGACTTTTGCACTCTAAGGGGTTAGAGCGGCTAAGGTGATAAATGCGTAAATATCACAGTATTTTTGACCAAATACCTCAATACTGAGACAGTAATGTGAGGATGACTATTGGTGATTTCACAAAATATTAACCCAATGACATTCTGTGATAAATAGTCATCAGTAATATGGATAAGTGGGTAAAGGTAAACAAAAGAAAAAATGAGAACAGTCTGGTAAGTTCACAAAATCACACCACTTTACTGTAGTGAAGCCTTTTTAACTGGGAAAAGACAACACTTACGCCATATCACGATATAACGATATCCAGAATCTGTCACGATATCTTGTCTCATATCACGATAAGGTACAATATCGAAATATTGCCCTGCCCTGTTGCTGTGGTTATGGTTATGTTTATTGTTAACCCTTCCCTTTCTTATAACTATGGTTATGCAGCACTTTAGGTGCATTATAATGCATTATAAGTATGTTCATAATACATTATAGATGAATGCTTTGAGTAAAATGTTACCGTGTTTATTTTAGGTCAGTGCAGGTTTACACTCAGTTGCCATAGGGTGCTGTGCGGCACTTTATGTTGTCTCTTGTTCTGTGGGATCATGCCAAAGTGGACATGGACATGCAACACCACATTTTAAACTGGTGTTCAACACTTGTTTGTTAACCAGTGGAATAGCAAAAGTCTGTGTGCATGTGGACAGTGTTGTGTCGTTTGTTGTGAAGTCTGGAACAAACAACTAAAAACGGGCAGTGGGTATGGGATGATCCACCCTAATTATTGGGGCTTCATGGCAGTGAACACTGGGGCCAAGAGCTCTGGATCTTGCCAGGACCCCCCAATAAATACACACGCTATGTAAACTTAAAATTTTCATAAGGGATATCATCGCTGCAAATGTTATTTTTGATCAGTTCTGTTGCGTACAGGATCCCTCAGTGAGTACAAACATATTTGCAAAGGTCTCCAGCGATCTGTGTTAGCACATCCTCACTTTCACAGAAGACATTTTGGGCTCATTGGCAATCAGGAAAGTAGCTCAATTGGAACACAAAATATTTGCAACTCAAATACAAAGCAGTCTCTGGACTGGACAAGAATTTCCACACCACCTGAGACTGTGCTGAAACTGGAAAATGCTCGGTAACTAGGTGTCAACAAGAAGACTCCCCGAGAATGCCAATGTAAAACAAACAAACAAAAAAAGAGTCTCTTTATCAGTTTCAAGCATAAGGTCCCTCACATTTTCCTTTGAACTTACAAAATATAACAATTTTGTCTTATCTTTTGTCATATGATGTTTTTCTTGAGACAAAAAACCTCAGTTGTTACAATTCACTGCCATAATCACCAGTTAAAAAGCTCATTAGTTACAAACAAACCACTGTATTGTGTGTCAAGGACATAGCTAAATGTTTTTTATTCTAGAGAAAAGAAAAGAAAAAAGCATTTTTATGCAGCAGAACCTCAGCTGACTTTCTCACTCTTTGGAACAGACTTTGATTTTTGTCTTTGGAAGTACTTCTTATATCACCACGTGAAGATCTTTAAAGGTTAAAATGTTATTTTTCTAATGGACTTGACAAGACCTAAGAGCAGTTCATGCTCAGATGCACTAATTTATTAGGAAGTCAGATGCCTGAAGAAGATGTATTCCTGTCAGCCCTGAAGCATGTTGGCAAATTGGATATAAATGTAGAAGCTGGTTACTGTCAGATCTTTTCTTTGTCTCAAGTCTGCATGAACTAACTTGCTGTGGCACTATCTGAGTATGATTCCCTGGTCTGACAATCATGCTTTCTTTCTCTATCCATTTTAGATTATGCCTATCTGGTCTTTAAGTCTGACATAAAACCCTTTCAAAATAAAACATCCGGGTCCAAGCTCAGTGTTTTCAATATTCCACAGTGTTATATCCCGTGTTTTTTAAACAGATTTGAGTGGGAAAAAAAACAGACTTCCATTCTACCACTTTCCTAGCAATGACAAAGACAAGAGGACATGGCTGCTGTTGATAAAGCAAGCAGAGTGACTAAAGAAATAGTTTTGGCTTTAGCGTGTGGTTAGCTAGCATCCATTCACGTAAACAAAATCGTTCCTGTGTGAATAACCTTCAGAAAAGTGTTGGTGTTTAACAGGGATGCAGTAATGCTAACATGATGTAGACAGTAGTATCAGCTGTGCTCTTGCTTGGGTAAAACAAAAACACAGTTTAATACGTCACCATAATATTTATCAGGGAATTCCGAACAGGGTCGGTTTCGTTTAAGTGAACGTTAGTTAGCTAACCTTAGCACCCACTTGCTGAAGCCATAACTTTTTCTTTCACCTAACTTACTTCATCTGCTGCAGCCGCGTTGTCTCTCTCATCATCACTGTAAAAAGCGACAGAATGGAAGTTCGATCATTATTTTTTACCCTGATATGTTTAAACAACACGGGTCACAGCACTGCAGCACATTGAGAAGACTATGCTTGGACCTGGATTTGACATTTTAAAAGGGTATTACTGCACGACTTAAAGACCGGGTGCATTGTGTTTAAAGGGGATACTCCTTGGGCAAGTGGCTCAAAAGTGGATCACTGATTGATTATCATGTCTTAGTTCTCCTGAAGCAATCAAAATAATAATCATAAACACAGTTTATGGTTGAAATGCTACTTAACCAGCCATACATTCTTAAGCAGTGATCTAGCCATGAATGTATTTAATTTGCTTTGATGCAGCAATTCAAAAACATTTGGAAACCTTTCAATGTGGAATGATAAGGAACTTCTTTCATATTGCACAAAGCCATCGTTTAAAATGAATCATTCTGCTAGTGGGAAGATGTAGGAGTTGTCTGCTGCCGTGGGTGTCAAGTTCTGTGTGATGTCCTTGTGATACAGGTTCAATAGATACCATGAATACCTACAGTATCTGCCCTATGAGCGATGTAAGTACAGGCTATGCGCTCATACACCTATGTGAAACGTTGCCCTCAGTGTATCAGAAAGCTAAAAGTTTGCAAGGAAGAACTTCGCAATGAGGTTGTTTCATGTGATGAGTGCTATAAAGTTTTTTTTTAATGTATCACAGTCACGGATTTCTGCAGGGTTGCAGTGATATTTTGGTGTCAAAACAGCCAGTAGCCAATATTTTGTATTGTCATTTAAATCAGAAGTCCTCATGGCACTTGAAAAAGAGAGTCGTAAACAGAGAAAATAAGATGCATTAAGTGGTTTTGCAACACGGTGCAACATCAGTTGCAGTACGTTGCAACAGCCCATCACTTTTTAAGGCAAAAAAAATCCACAGATTAAGTATATCCAGACAATAAGTGTTCCCTAACAGTGATTTAGTCTCTGCAGGCTGGATCATTACATGAAATGTAAAATCAGTGGGGGACCTACTGAGTGACAAAACAAGCACTTTAATAACCTTAATAAAAGCTTAATCCACTAAAACATCTGAAAAACAAATTACACAATACAGTGTTTGAATAATATATATTTCCTCAGAGAAACTTCGTATAATTTTCTATCATATTATCTTTTTGTACTGTTTGCACAACAAAGCTTATAGATCATTTCCAGATGCTAACTTATCACATCAGGGAAATAAAACCATTTAACACAGTAAGCTATCCCCACAAACCCTTTAGCTGTTTAGCTTTGTTTTTTTCACTACAATATTAGTTCCTTGGATGAGCTGTTTTAATCACACCACAAGATTTAAGATTCAAGAACTTTATTTTGTTCCCATTAGGGCAATTTAAGTATTTTACACAAACATAAAACACAATTTAGGTAAGTACAAGAAGCATATAAGAGCACATAAAACACAGGTGAATGCAAATAAAACGCCAATAAATAATCCAAGTGGGCTGTCTAGACCAAAGAGCTTAATGCAATAATAAATAATAAAAGCACTGTGCAAATAGCTAATGTTAAGGAGTTAAGGAGGAAGATGTCAGAGGGAATAAAGTGTGTTTGTATTTGTTGGTTTTGATTGGTGGAAGTCTCACCAGCAGTAATATCCGTGGAATGATCTCTGGACTTCAGTTGTTAGGAGCCCTATTAATTACACATAAATATTTTCCCCTGTCAGTTTTGAAATTTGATGGCATACTTTTCTCCTTGAAGTTAATATCCGAAGTTTCAAGTTTACATTAAAATATAATCAAATCACGATAAAGATGTTACACATTACCCAGAAAGGCAACAGGGAGAGATCGCTGTATGTCCTTTTCTATGAGAATTTTGCAATTTAACGAATGACCCTCCCCTAAATACACACAGCTGTTCTCAATTAACGTGGCTGATTACACCACTGCTACGGTGTAAGTCAGGGTGGAGATGTGATGGAGTTACAAAGATGTCGCTAAACACTGGCCCCCCCCTAAGACCCATGCCACGTGTCCCCAGGTATTCAAACAGAATGTTTTTGCTTCTTCATTCTAAAATAACACACACAGGTTTTAAATGCTTTTAAAAAACCGCAAAAGCACGATTGTGACACTTACATGAGGGTGCTAAATAAACAGGCATCAAAAATGGCGGTGGTGGCGGAATGGCTCAAGAAGTGAACTTTTGATTGGAAGGTTCAAATCTGTTCAAATCCCCTGATTGGCAGTATTTATCTGGGTGGTGAAAGTGAAGGGAATTGCTGGCCTCACCTGCATTCCATCACTGAGGGTCCTTGAATGAGGCCCCTAACTCCAGTCGCTCCGGTGGAGCTGCTCAGTGGCAACAGATAAGATCGTCATAAGTGTAACCCTGGAGCCATATTAGCCAATCAGAAGCCTGAAAAAAGACTATTAAAGGTAGGCTAACTGCGGTTGGACTAGTTACTTCCAAAACCTGCAAAGTCGGTGGCAGGGTCTGTGTTGTGGGAGTGTGAATTATGTGTTAACTTTTATGTGCAGTCATGTAAACACTCTTGTTTGCAAATGCAGCGCAGGTGCTACGTATATTGCCTCATAAACAAAGGAGAAAATGGTGCAAGTTCTGAAGACACAGGCCAAAAACACAGTCCTCCCTGTCTGCACATCAACACTGCAAACAGATTTCATTTGTAGTGATTTAAAACACTGTTTGTGTGTGGATAAAAGGCCAAAGCGCAGTTAAAAAAACAGAAAAACTAAAGCTACATTTTGATAAATACTCTTCTGCGTGTGGACAAGACATAACAATTGGAACAAAACTATAGAGAATTGTCAGTCTAGCACAGCCTTTACACCCCCACACAGACCTTAGAAGAGGTCTAGTCAGGCACGATCAGTGAAAACACTTTCATAAGTGCGTCGGCCCTTTAAGCTGCACTGCTACTAAACTTGTAAACATTGACCATGTATCATAAGTTTCAGCAACAACAATAGAAAAGAAATTACCAATTGAAATCCCCCTTTACACGATCACAGAAATATACAGATGCTCTACACTGAGAGCAAAAGTTTTGTTAATCATATTAGCCTTATACTGACCTCATTATAGTTTCACAGTCAGTGTAGCATTTCATTACCAAGTGTGCTTGGGAATTATAGAGCAGCAGCACTATTACATTGAAATGGTATTATGTTTTTGCCCGTTAAATTAGAGCAAAATGATACGCTTCACACCCCTGAGTGCTTAATGTATACAGCGCGAGCTCTTTTTAGAATGTATGTGCTAGGCTGTTTCTTGACTGTGTCACATATTAGTGAGTGTTAATTATCATCAATACTATTATGGAGCACATGAATCATTTAAAGTGACACTTAGGCTTATTTCTGTGTGTGTGGTGAATATGGAAGACAGAACTGATTATGGTTTAGAGTTCTTCTGCACTGTCGGATCATGCGTGAGCTGTGTTTCGTGGCTCTTTTGGGCTGACTGAAGCGGTCTGTGATAGCAAGTGGTCAGGGAAAGCCACTCCGGAGCCAAAATGAATGGTCCTTTGTGGGAAAGACACCTGCAGAGCTCTGCCTCCTGCTCTTGAGGTGATTAACATGCACCTCCAACCTCTCTGGCCTTCCCACTCCCCAGTCCCTCAGCCACCCATCCTGGCACTGCTCTGTTGTCTTGGCACCTGTTCTACATCGTCCATCCTGCAAAGGCTATAACTCATGTCTTTGTTTGGGCTGGGCAAACACAGCGAGGTTGCAGAACTGTGTTAGAATTTAATCGATTGCCTCTGTCAAGGGGTTAAGTTTAGAGGTTTTGTAAAAGGAAGACTGCATGGCTTTGTTTCACCTGGGGATTCTGAGATGCTGTTTGCAAATTGTGTTTTGCTCTTTTTATGTCAGTTTTCAAAAGTATTTATTTTTTTCAGCAGAAGGACAGTTGCGTCCTGGAGTTGCGTTGCTTGTTTTTTGCCGCAACAACATTAAAGCAAATGCTTCCACATTTTTTGTTAATTGTTAATTGAACCCTTTTAAATCAGAATGATAAAGGCGACAGTAGGCAACTGCTGCTTCTGTGTTAAAAAAAGATACAGGTAAAATAAAATCAAAACTTTAGAAAAGCTACATAAAAAGCTAAATGTTTCAGTGGGCTACATGTTCTATTTATTTTTTGATGTTAACATTAAATGTTAGGCAGATACTATTCTGTTGAAGATAAGCTTATTGTACATGATGATAATGTGTTTGTAACCAAAGATATTATTACTGTTATCCTAAGCAGGAAGAAGCCTAGAAATGATGTAAAATTGCAATTTTTATGTCAAGGCAGATATGCTCTGACTCTACCTCAAACAATGACATTGACAACAGCGAGTAAATCTCTCAGTTTTACTTTAGAAACTCTATTGTTTCAGGTGGTTTTAAAGGAATTATAGGAAAATAAACATTAGCTTCTTTAACAGGCCTACATTACCTGCATTTCCTAAGAAAAACAACAGATTTTATTTATTTAGGTAATTTAGCATAGCCTTTCCACACCTAAGGATCTGCAAGACAGAACATTTGGCTAGTTTTGTAGATGACTAACACAATTATGTGTTATGTTTTGTCTGGGACTTAGAGTCTCAGCTAATTGCTACCTGAGGTGACACACCTCACTTCTGGGGACCCTGTTCTCTTCCCACATTGGGGGAATGCATTTTTTACATCGTCCTTACTGAAGTTCTTCTAGTTTTAAAAC
>JAPXVT010000024.1:4688877-4702142 GCA_029823135.1 Acanthurus reversus
CTGTCTAGCATTTAAGGCAGCATCAGAGACATTTTTTGTACAGGCGGCTGTATCGGAACAGCCTTAATTAATCCACACCATGCAGCATCTAAGGACATACTCTCAAAGATAAGCTTAAGATGCAACACTTTGCCTGGTATTCGGTTGTAACCGTTGCTGCAATTGACTGCTGCTGCAGCTACTGTTGTTGCTGTGGGCTTCCAGGCGAGTGGAGAATGCTGTGTAGAGCTCCTACTCTAGGGACCATGAAACTGTAATTAAAAATCCTGGTCTAATCCCTCATCAGGGAGGGCCCATTGCCCTCCAGCCTGTTTACTGCAAGGGGATTGGCCACACACACTCACACACACACTCACGCACAACATTCACATGATTTTATGCATTCATACACAGAACTTCTTAGGGATAACAAACACATACTTGCAGTAAAACATCAAACTAATCAAGGGCTTTTGCAGCTAAGTAAGGAAAGAGGAAGGACACTCCTCTAAAGGGGCTACACCCTGCTGGGAGGAGAGATCTGTGCATTTCTGGAAGTCACTTTCAGGAGAAAAGCAGATTAATGTTCAGGGTGAACTTTTGCAAGCCAACCTCTCTGCTGTGGCAAATGGATCCAAACCCATTCGAGATTTTCCTCTGAGAAACCCCTCCACTTGTCTTTCTCGCTTTTCCTCTGTCTTATTTTCCCCTCTGCATCCTCTGTGACGCACTTTCATGTGTTGTTTTTTATCGTCTCTCCTTTTCTTTTGCTCTCGTCGTTTCGCAGCAACTCAGTTTTATTTATGTGCCTTATCTGTGTTTTTTTGAACCAAGGTCTTTGCATACTGTCTAATACTAACACACTCCTTCCCCTTGATGGTTATTCCCTGTCTGACTGCAGGAAGATGAAACACAGAGGATTCTTCCATCTTCCTGATTTGCAGGCCTAAAAAGTTTTTTTTTTTTTTTAGTGGTAAACATGTTTCTAGCTGACTTAGTAACAGTATTACTTGTTAGAATTCTGGAAGAGAAGCAGAAAAAGTGGCACCAAGAAGGAGCTGTGATACATGAGAGAATGTCAGTAACAAGACTGTATATCAAATTTTTTTCAGCATATTACAATATTATGTTGTTTGTATGGACATCCATACGATATTTCTGCTTTTGGACATTAAATAACTCACACCATGTTACATAACCCCTCCTCCCCCACCACCACCACCTCCACCACCCACCACCACCCATTTTTCCATAATTAGCTTTATCCATGAAATTTGGTGTTCGTTTACATTTTGTCCATATTCTATAAACAAAACCGGAAGTACCTGAAAATGTGTGACAGCATTAGTTTGATAAAATGTCTGTCAGAATCCTTCTTCACACTAAAATTCGAGCTAGGAAGGCAGCACTTTTTTTACCAAATAAATGCAGACATTTTCCTTAGAAGAGCGAATTGCCTACGCCTAGCAACTTTCGTGTGTCCTGTAGTGTTTCTATACCCTCTTTCAACATGAATGGCAGTAAATGGGGTTTAACTGGTGAGGCTTAGGCTATAGACGATTGCATAACGTGCTTTGTGTGCCGACCCATCTTTTCTGCGAAACCAGAATCATATCCAATAATATTTCCACACTGATTTATTCCCAAAAGGTTCCTCAGTTTCCTCGCTGCCTTTTCATTGGCTGCTTGTGGTAATCTGCCTGGCGTGGTGACCTAGACGTGCCATGGGAAAGTCAAAATAAAAGTGTCTCTTTAAAATGATGATTAATGCATAAATGCATTGATGATATTGGATCATTAATCTTTTAATTGATACATGGATTGGGATTGATGGATCATTACACCTAAAAGGGACTGGAGCCATGTTGCACACTCAAGTGTGTTTGTGCAGAGGGCTCAGGGAATTACACTTTTACTGTTTTTTATATACAGTTGGAAAACAACTACAAATGGCCTTTCAGTAGCAGATTAATTGCTGGTTTTTCTCATGTTTTCTATCAGTTCATCTCAAAGTGAATTGGCCTGGACCCTGAATGCCTGTATGAGTCGAAACACATGAGCACTCAATTAGATCCACGTCTGTCCTGCTGTCCCAGCATGCCATGCTTTCTCTTGGCCATCATCCAGGCCTCTTTTCCTGCTGGCAGACACTCTGAATGGAACAGCCGTCATGTACGAGGAAGAGCTCATTCGGGCCAATAAAAGCAGGATTTCTCCTCTTTCCTCTGGATATGAGCTAATGAGAGTTGAGGCAGACCACACAAACAAATAAAAGCACTTTTACTACCCTGCACACACTGGGGAGCCAACCTTAAGGAGGAAGGAGATAGTTTATCAGGTACAGCTGGTGTGAAAAATACAGTGCCACTGTTGAGTAGAACAGAAACTTTTTCTACTCAGAGTTCATTAATTTCCTTTACTTCAGACAGACTCTTGACTCTTGACAGCAAGCAGTTTTTGAAAATAGTTCCTGGAGCAGAGCAAGAACACACTCTCTCCTCATTTAAATTGCATAAAACCATAGCTTCAAAGTGTGCAAGGCTCTGTCTTTTTCCAGCCACGCGCATTACAGAGCTAAAATAACAGGGTGGGTGTACATCCATGTAAAATAAGATCTCATACAGTTTACTGAGTGCTCTACCCACCCATCCTCCCAACTATAGGTGACAAAAGTGTTCCAAACCATCACCTGCCACACCTACCACCCAGTGATGCTGACCGACAACTTGTTAATGTCCAGACCTGCCACCCGGACGCCCACACCGGTCCCATTGGAGACAGAAGCAGTAAAGAATGCCGAACTGTGTTTGAATTTTGCTGTGGCCCCCATCCCACCTCACCCCACTACCTCTATAACATGACTCTTGTAAACATCATAGTTTAAAAAGGTCCACATCTAGCCATTTTGACTTTATAGCATTGCAAAGAAACCAGTAATTTCTACTTCCGTCATCTTCACAGATGCTCTTTAGAAAGGCTGGTAATGTATCATAGGCTTCGCTATCACAGGTTTCCTAAAAATCTGAATTACTACCTTTCCTTTCCCACTAACCCCTGGCCCCCATGTCCATTTAAGATCTCAATAAAGTGAATGCCGCAGAGGTTGTGAAACCTCTTACAGTGCTGTAAAGTGGACCGTTTGACGCCTGCTGCCCTTCCCTTTCCTTTCTAACAGTTTTGTAAACAGCTAAAGAGTGTGTCTCACACTTTTCAGCACAGCAGTCACTTCTCAAGCATGTACACGTACGCACACACACACACACATACAGATCTATAGTGTTTCACATATGCACTCTCCACCATTTTAGTAATTCTCTTTTAGACCTGTTTACCCCACTTCAGCACATTTCAGACGCCCATTTTAGAAAGCAGGTCCCTCAACTCCCCCCATTTTCCCTTGCGTGACGGTTTAACGCCTTGTGAACTTGAGCGTACATCAAAGAGTGTTTGAAAACTGTGTGATGGCTCCCTTTGCACCCCTTGCAAATTGCCTAAAAAGCTGTGTTAGTACGAGGCAGCTGGGTATGTTAAGGCTGGGAAGCTGTAGCATTCAGCGCACTCTCCTCTCAGCTCTGACAGCCAGAATAGAAAAGGAATAAAATATGGTGATAAAATTACCGCAAATGAATTGAAGCATTCTGACATTATCCTTCATTTGGAAGGCTTGGGTTCCCTTGTGAAGACAAATCTCAGGGAAATCGATAGAGGGTATCAGAAAATAAAATAAAATTGTCATTTTAATAAATTGCATTTATCATGCCGATGTGATGCCTATGACATTCAGCCAGGGCCCTTGCAGTCCCCTTGAGGCCATGATATGAACATCAGAGTAGCCTTGTTTGGGTTCTGTAATGGCTTACCACTGTGAATCAAGAGGGTGGAAGTGAGCTCGTTATTCCAAGGTCATACATATGCTTTAGCTGATGTGAATCAAGCAAATGAGCTCTTTATTTTTAACTGCACAAAGCCAGGGAGGACTGGCATCAGAAACAGTATTAGATTGCTAATTACTCTCAACATGGAAATGAACCTTGGCGTTCCTGAAATAGGCTTTGTAAACAGCCAGGGTGTACTCAGCAAACAAGGCCAGTCAAGATTTTTTTGTTTTTTTGTTTTCAACCAAGTTAAACAACCCATTTGTTGTTTGTGCGCCCGTGTTTGGCACCTTCTTCTGTAGCGAGGGTTAATGCTTCGTCGCTGTTTCTTAATATTGCTGCATGCCTTTGCCCATTCCTGATTAAAATCTGAATTATGTCATCGATGGTAAATAAGAAAAACATATTACAATTTAGAGGGCTGGTTCTTGAAATTAAACCCATCAAAGACATGAATGAGTGGAATGGTTTTTTTTTAAATTTTCTTAAGAAATTCAGACTGGCGGTCCATGGTCGTCAAGTGGGGGTGAATCTCTCTGCAACACCTTGTCAGGCACAACACGAATTGCATCAGACCTGCACCCCTGCAGATGACGATTAATTTTCATCAACCTCATTAATTTTGAAGATGAATTTATAGCTGCGGACAAAATAGGCAATTATCGGCCACAGCAGAATTCACTGGGCAGCAAATTGGTTTCTGTATGGGCCCACAGCCCAGGGAGGGAGGGGGCCGCTGTCTATAATTCTCCCGTCAGGCAGCCTCAGAGACACCAGAGGAAGTGTTTATTTAGCAACAGCATGAGGAGAGTGTGAGCGATAGATTCACGCAGGTGCTCCAGCTGCAGTGTGACGCTGCCCCTCTCTTAGGGAAAAAAACGGATTCAAGGTGCAGTGGAGCTGTAACACTTAAAGATGGCTGTGTAACAACAAAACTCAGGAGACTCAGTCCACCAAGATAATTGTTGTGTGTATGCAACATTTTGAGTTCGGATTTGGCTGACAGAGTTTGCCTTAAACAGATTGTTATATCATGTGTACTGGCTTTGTCCTCCTTCAGATTTAAGCAAACACCAATTAGTGATACAGGCATTACGGGTGACCGACATATTTACCAGTACATGTTCAGCACCACTACAGTGAAGGTTGCTCGCTCTGATTTATATAATAGAAGTGTATATTTTCATTTAGTGATTTAGACCCTGTTTAGACGGTGCAAGTTTTTGCCTCAACTGAAACACTTTTGTTGCAGTTTGACCTTCCCTTTACATGACAGCGCCGTGCTTTCGCCCCTGAAACCCCAAACCTTTGAAGCCGGGTTCAGAGTGCAAGCTTTTTAAACCATAACCACCTTTCTGGCTGTGTGAACTGGCAAACTGTAAAGCCTGTGACAGTGGTGACTACACTAATGCTAATGTTAGCACAAGTCAGTGTATTCCACAGTAGCCACTACCAAACTCTGATTAAATACTCCACAGTGCACCAAAAGCGAGTTGAATATGACAGCAGTTTATTCAGGCAAATCTGAGTGTTCATAGCATAATTTAGAAGTCAGTCTGCAGCTAAGTTTATTTAACTTTTGGCTGCTCAGGGCTTAGCAGCAACGGGAGGGTAAACAACTTTAAGCAGCCCCAATAGTATGTCATTACAAAGTTACACCACCCACTACAGGCCTGGCATGCATACCACAGTGCTATCAGTTGTTCATGTAAATGCTGATTTTTTTTTAAAGACGCAAAAGGCTTTGAAAGGCTGCTCTCATGTAAACGTGGCCTTATACTGGTATTTCAGCTTCAGACACTCTAGTACATGCTTGAGTCTTTGAGAGCCTATCATATTACTAAACAATTTTTTATGCCACAAAAATCTCCAGAAATTAAAATGCCTTTTTTTGTCACAGCATGGTCGTGTTAGACCTTAAAACTAACTCCGATGTGTCGGGACATCAAGCGTTAGGGAGTCCAAAAAAAAAAAAAGAAAAGGAAAAAGGAAAACGTCTTTTTGACTCCCTGAGAAAGGCTTGATGCCAAAATGCACCTAAAAAAACTCAGTTTGTGTCCAGAAAACGCTTCTACTCAAATGTATTTAATAAATTTCATGTGTTTTAGTATTATTATTCTTTCAAAAATTTGATTTAATCACATTTGGAACACAAACAAACAAGTCTACTTTTGCTAAAGGTTTGAATGCATGTTGAAATATTGACGCCAAGACTTGAAGTTTTTCCCATTGATCTTTTTGTCAGCCTTCTCACAAAGTGTCCTAATTAGAGAAGCAAATATCTTGTTTAGTCAACAGCTGCGCTTTCTGTGCATGTACTTGACATGTTCTCACATCAGTTGGCTCCACACATAGTTTTGCTTTCATATGTTTTATGTCATCATGCTACACTATCTGAAAGATGTGTTTGTTTCCCTCTACAGGTGACTAAGATGGTGAAAACAGTGACCACACGGACAGTGCGTCAGGTGCCTCTGGGTCCCGATGGCTTGCCCCTGCCTGAGGGCTCGTCCCCACTAGGCAGCTACACCGACTCCATCGACCGGCGCTACCTGAAGAATGGAGGTGATCGCTTTATCACACCGCAAGCAACCTCCACCCTGACACGCTCCTACAACAACTCATACAATGATTCATATGGCGAGACCCCGGAGAGTCAGTATGTCCGCCACTACGGCCTGCACGATGGCTACACCGATTTAACAGACAACTACGGCAGCCTGTCACGTGGTGTCAACTTCCGGCCGCCCCGCTACCCCTACCTGCCCAACAGCTACCGACCGGAGAACAGCTACACCCTGCCTATTCGTAAGGATGACTATGGCCACGTGGCCCAGCCCCAGGTGCCTATGGGTAGCAGCACTGTCGATCTGAACCGCTCACAGCCAGAGCGCTTCCAGCCCGAGCCATACGGCCTGGAGGATGATCGCCGCAGCTTGGGCCCCGAAGAGGAGGAACCATATGAGCTGGAGCCTGACTACTCCACTGCCAACCGACGCACCTTGCAGGGGGCCAACCGAGGTCGCACCCTCCGGGAACCTCTTCGCAATGGGCCTCGAGTCAGGTGAGGATAACTGCAAAAAATGTGAGAGCGGTGCATTTGAAGTGGTGCACATAATCTGCTATTCTACCTCTTGGCAAAAGTTGTTTTATTCATCTTCTAAACAACTGTTGGTGCTGTAGGATTCAGCTTGCAGGAGCTTGCAGGAGATAATGATTTCATGAAGGTGCACAAGTTCATACAGTATACATGTTGTTATTTTCATGTTGGACAGTGAGTTCTTGTTCATATGCATGAGCACAGCCTTTGCCTTGACATGAGATGAAATACGGCCTGTTAAGATGAGAGGGAATAAAAAATACTTGCCTTGTTCTCGCCCTAAAAAAGACTACATTACACTGTGTGTGCAAGCAAATAGATGTCTCCTCTCCTTGAGCAACTTGTTTGAGAAAGGAAGCGAGGAAAAACAAGTCTTTGATTGTCATTTTCCTGCAAACAGATAGTGAGCAAGTGCTTGTGTCAGAGGTAAAGAGGCGGGAATTATTTGAGGCATGATGGAGGAGGAAAGGGAGGATGGGGTGAGAGTTAGAAAGGAGGGAAGGCCTTTGTCTGTTATCTGCTTTTCCTTTTTTTTGTGCCACCTTTGCTGAGAGGAGTAACCTCTGGCTCCAGCGAGCTGCAAAAAAAGGCTGTTAGCCTTCAACAACTGCATCCCCGAATGAACTCTCGCTGCCTAATAGCTTTAAATCGTTTCATTGCTGCTTAAATGGAGAATCCAGAAAAATGTCCACCCTCAAGGAAAGTGAAGCATCGGTTTGAAGTTGAGTTGGTTGAAATTTCGTTTCAAAGACTTATTTTCGAGTGATCTGCATCACTTAGATATATATTTAAGATCTTTGATTCTTTTTTCAATTTGAAGTCAAAACGTTTTGGCTGAAGTCAGATCTAAAGGAATAGAGCCTCAAGGGTTTAAGAAGCAGGAAATTGCAAAACAGGAAAGACTGAGTATTAGGTTTGGGCCGGTGTTGAATTTTACCGGTCCAGTCCCATGTAAAGGCTTTAACCGGTTTAATTTTATGCAAATCAGCTAAATGGCTTTTGTCATTATGTGGGATCCTGGCAAATTGAAAGCATACATCAACAACAACATGCACTGACACCCAGCAGCCCAACGATGCTCATCAATCTAACCCACATTGCATTAACAACAAGCAACAAGACAGCATGATCAATATATTATGATGTTTGATTAGGCTACAAACGAAAATGAATTATTATATTATTATTTATTATTATATTATCTATTAGCATCAGAAGGAAGGGGTTTTCTATCATTAACTACAGCTCAAGTAATTATCATTTCTGCAGTGTATCAGTTGTGGAAGTTCCAGAAATGTTGGAAAATTTCATGACGTCGTGTCTGTGTTTATAAATTGAACTGGAGGTCTGTAAATGTTTTGTACAGCCCCAGCTGAGACGTTAGCTTAGCTGTTAGCGTCAGGAGCTAGGAGGTTTTCTAAAAATAATTACAGCTATTTTAATCATCATTTATTCACAGTATTAATTGTGGAAGTTTTGGAAAAGTTGGAAAGCATAATGACCTCAAAACCGTGTTCGTAAGATAAACTTGAGGTCTGTTCATGTGTCGCACAGCCACAATTGAAGTGTTAGCTTAGCTATTAGCGTCAGGAGGAAGGAGGTTTTCTAAAATTAATTACAGCTATTTTAATCATCACTTATTCACAGTATTAATTGTGAAAGTTTCGGAAAAGTTGGAAAGCATAATGACCTCGAAACCGTGTTCATAAAATAAACTTGAGGTCTGTTAATGTGTTGCACAGCCACAATTGAGATGTTAGCTTAGCTAGAAATGTCATATAATCCTCATTTTTGTACTGTATCAGCTGAAGAAGTCCCAGAAACACTGAAAAACTTCACATCGTCGTGTCTGTGTTCATTACATATTTCCGTAGTGTGAGTTAATGTTTTGAAATTTGTTGTACCGCTCCGAATCTGTAGTATTCACACACAGCAACAGATGTTTTGGTCTCAATGTCCGGACGGCAGTGACATCAGGAGAATCTCAAGGCTGATTTGCTGTCGAGACACAAACACTTTGTGTCACTCAGTTCCGTTGGCTGAGATGTGCGACACCTAATAGTAAAAGTCCAGTACACTGGTCCTGTTTGATGCTTGGCTTAATATCAAACCGGTTTAGAAATTTTTACCCCTACTGAGTATATCATTGCTGTGTGTGTCAAAAGTGAAGCTGAATCTGGATCTCCTGACTTTGTGATCGCACATAAGTTTTGCATTTGTCTTGGTTAAGCTCATGAACACATACTGTATATTAATGCATTCGCAACTTGACTTGATTTCAAGAATGTTCATGAAGCACTAAAGAGAAGATGCCTAATCAGACGCTGTCTTTCACACTTTTGACTTGACTTTGACACCTTAAAATACTCACTCGCTCTCTGTGTCTCACTCTCTGTCTCTCTTTCTCTCTCTCACACACACACACACTCAATAAAAATTCACATCTTCAGAAAATGAGTCACTCCCCCATCCAACGAGTGAGAGGCACACTTGCTTTGACAGGCAATTTGTAGCCTGCCTTACATGTGTCACAACACAGCCCCAACAGCCACAGACACCCCTTCAGACACACACACACACACATAAACATTCACACACTGACAACTGCTAACATTGGTGCCCAAACACAAACACACATGTTTGAAGCCTCTCCTGACTGACTGCCGCCTGGCTAATTGCAGCAGAAAATACTACCTTCCTTCTTCTTTCCTTCGTTTCTCCTGCGCTCACGTCAGCTGACATCAAAACACCAAAATGTCGGCATACTTTTAATTTTTCTACTAGGAACGTGACAATCAGCCCTCCCAGAGTGCCCAGGCTCCTCTGTGCACTCACACTGCAATTAGTATTCTTCCAAGAAGGGAGCGGCGACTCCAAAGTGCTGTAATGAATCTGGGAATTAAAGCAGTTTAATTACAGCTTATCATTCTCAATAATGCTCCGAAGAAAATGAAGATGTTTAGCGCTGAAACGGCTTCGTGCTTTGGTGTTGAGCACTCAGTTTGTCTCCATCCTAGAGTCCAACATTAGCAGGGAATGATAATGTATGTGTACTTTTTCCAGGACAGTGTTGGGCAAGTTACTTTCAAAATGTGATATGTTACCTATTACTAATTACCTTCATTTTAAAGTAATATATTATGGTAAAATATTACTGTCTGTGTAGAGTGATATATTATTTATTACACTACTTTTTTGTTACTTTCATCAAAATGCCCAAATAATCAATAAAGAACAATTAAATACCCTCGATCTTTTTGTTCGTTAGTTTGTTTTTGTTTTGTTTTAAATAAATGAATAGTCTTGGATGCAGGCAGACAGACGATCAGTGTCTGCTTATTAGGAAAAAATAGACCTATAGAGTAGCCCACAGTGACACGACAGGACAAAAAAAACTATGCCTTTTTTTTTTTTTTTAAGTCGAGGATTAGTCCTCATCATTAGGTCTTTTATGAAATACGGCTCATTTCAGTCCTGATACCTGACAGGGTTCGTTACAGAACAACAATAAACGCTTCACTTGAGTCAGTTACACAGATTGTCATTGTTACTTCACATGACTGTATGTTCATTGTATTATTAGTGATGTGCTGTACAACTCTGTTACCATTGAAAGCAATATAGAACTTTAACGCATTACTTTGGTAACGTGTTACCAGGTCGGAGGTTACTTTGGAAATGTAAAAGGTTACAGATTACTAGTTACCCTATTTAAAATGTAATAAGCAATGTAACTATTTCAATTACTTTATCAAAGTAATGTAACTTATTACATTTAATTACTTTTTGATAACTTTTTAAAATTTCTACCAAATGTTTTCAACTGTTGACCATTTTCAAATGTTTAAACCAGGCAGTGTTAATGACAGACATGGAGCGCTTCAAATTCAAACAAGAGAACCAATCAAAAGCATCAGAATTACATCAACCTTTGCTAAACGACCTTGACTGGAAATGGCGAGAGAAGACACTGTGCACATCAAAGACATGCAAAGCAATAAAATGATTTATTTTCAACGTATAGTCTAAACTTTTTGCAGAAAATGTTCAGATGTAACCCTCTTTGTAATAATTAACACTTTCTTAAGTGACTGTAATTTAATTACATGTTCTTTCTCAGTAACTGTAACTGATTAAATTACACTTATTTTGTAATTAAATTACATAACTTCGTTACATGTAACTAGTTACTCCCCAACACTGGATGCAACTCACTATCTCAAACATGAGTTTATGACATAAAGCATATCATCAAATCAAATCTGTAGAATCCTAATCAGTGGCTATGTTCCCCTAGTATAATCACTATTTTATTCAGGAAAATGCTAATACATTGGTAAGAATATGTGTGTTTATTTATTCAATCAGTCCCTGCTCTTGTGTGCAGCCACAGGCTCATGCTTCATGCTGCACTGCAAGCAGCCTCAGTGTGTGCTGCATTTGTGTTCTGGAAAAGATGGAAGTGGGCACAGAGCCATACGTGAACATTAAAGCAGGGCAACAAATGAAATATGTATTTAGGAAGGATTTGTGAAATACAGTCTGATGCATGTAATGATGGATGCACTCGGCTTCCAGTCTACAGCTGAATAAAGATTGTTGGTTCAGGGGCAGGCATCTGCAGGCGTACCTCTCAAACCGTGACCTTATTCATGCATGCACTGAATCTCACTGTGACATCTACAACTCTCTCTCTCTCCCCCCTCCTCTCTGCTTCCATGCCATGCTGGCTCCATAGCTTGTGCAGCCATGTGCTATCCCCCTCAGATGAAAAATTAATTACAATTCATTTATATCAAAGGGAAGCGAGCCCCCACTGCTGACACAGATTGGACGTGTGTCTGTACCCTACTTCTGAGGACACGGGTTTGAATAGAGAAAACAATCTGATTGTTTTTATCTTGGGGGTATGAACAAGTTTATTATTTAGACGACAAGGGTTGCGCTCAAGCTGTCTGATAATTTACTGAAATATTATTTAACAGATTTGTTTCTGACAGCCCGGATCAGGGAGGATAATAGCTTCATCTTTTATTGAAGAGACTGTCGGCAAGCATATCCATCATTTATCCCTGCTGAACAGTTTAAAACAGAAAACTTTATGGATTTTTTTCTTATTTTATTGCCAGCCTGAATAGAGATCTACTTAATGGGATGCTGTCCGTGCTACGGGTGGAAAAACAATTACTTTACTATCCACTCATGACGCATTTTTATTTACTGCATCTACACATAATTCATTTCGTGTTGCATCTATTTTATCTCCGTCACTGCGAGAATGCCTGAGAGTGTTCCCAAGGTGTTCAGTGAATTATTCAAAAAGGAGGCATGGATGACATGTTGGAAGTTTTTATGACATTTTTAAGTGAAGCTAAAATTTTCAATCAGACCTTAAGGCACTGTGAGAGAACTCCCAAATGATTAGAGTTATAGTAGATATTAAATTAGGCAGTTCCTGATTTTTAATTAACAGTGAATTATACAGCCTTCAGCTGGATGCCTGCAACAAACGAGGGCCTTCTGATCATAATGACATCAAAACTACAATGTTGGCAGAGCCATGCTGAAACACTTTGAAATTACCATATAAAACTCACATAACGATGTCTAAATTATCTTCTCAGAACTGATCTAATCGCATTTAATCTTCATTAAAGTTCTGGTTATTTTAATCTAAACATCTATCTAAAGCCCTCAAGTCTTTCCTGCCATTTTTGGTCTATTTTAACATGACACGATCAAAAATGATTCTTCCAGCATGGCTTTTACCCAAGGGTCTCCCCCACTGACAGCGCTGCAGACATGCTAGACTTGTTTAATATGGCTAAGGCAGCTTTATGGATGCCATTAATTCTAGTTCCCTCCCCAGAGTTATTGATTGTAGTGCAGTTAACTCACACACACTACTGTAGCCAGCCAAGCGCAGAGCCACGTCTCCACAGTCAACCGTGTTCAATAGTATTTTAAGTAAAGCCAACAGGACGTAATAAGGCATGGACAGCTCCATGTGCAGCCATGAATGCAGACCATTCACCCCTAAAGAAGAGAGAAATTATGTGTCTGTATTGATTGAGTAAAATGCTGTATACTTTCCAATTGGTTTTAGAATTGACTCAAACCTATTTGGTTTCAGAGAATGAAGACACTTGTTTTATGATGCCTGTATGAATTTGAGGTAAATTAAGTTCAGGATTATTGATCTTGTCATCACATAAAGATCCATATTTCTCACAGCTGAGCATTTGTAAGGAGCTCCTTGCTTCATGAAATTCACACCTTTGGTTAAGCTGTTATTAAAGACTTCACTGCCC
>JAPXVT010000024.1:4738765-4749677 GCA_029823135.1 Acanthurus reversus
TACTATTTTTGGTAAAGCTTTAGCTTCTAGGCACAGATGGAGGCGAAGGCAAACTCGCCTTAGGCATCTAATAAGACGTCTTTCAATAATTTGCTGACCAACTTCTATTAGCTAACAAGCCAGCCACCATAAGCAAACCCTACTGGCTTTCTGGCTACTTCTTCGTCTCCTTCGGAAAAACACGACCCAGACAGCTATCCTCTGTATTTTCTCCCACAATGACAATGTCTTTACAAAGTGGTTAATATGCACAGTCACAATATGTAGAGCATGTTGGAGATTTTTGTGTTTTTGAGGGCTTTAGACGGCGGTAATCATGGACCAAGGCTTTACCCCTTCAGTTCCATTAAACATGCAAAACTGTTGGCTTAGGGGCAGGTATCTAGCGACCTATTGCACCCTACCCTAACCCTCAATCAGTGTTTTTTGTTGATTTGTTTGTTTGTTTTTTTTACTATTTGCCCTATTCATTTTTCAGTAAATTAGTCAGATGTAAATAACTAACAGAGGGCAGAGCAGATTATCAAACAGCTGGATTGCAGAGATGGCATTTGTTTCTTTGTTGTCCTGCTGTTCTTTGTTGTATTTCAGTTTATAGTTGCTTTTATATGAGCGCTTGGCTCATTAAAATCCTCTATGATAATGACAATTTATTTGATAATTCTAAATCTGGCATGTCTAATATTTATGTGGGTTTTATACCTTAGAAATCTGGAGTGCAATTTGGTTTGTACAATTTTAAATGCTCAACAAACCTCATTAACAAGGAGTAAAGGCATGACAAAGACAGACACATACACCAGCTCATGTAAAAACATATCAGGGCCATCAGTTCTTATGCTGTGTATTTACTATCACAGTAAGGTCTTAAAAACAAGAGCATAATGACACGTTTAATTTCAGGCGCTTCTGTGATCGATGTCTATCTTGGAATCTTTGCACGCGTCAGGAGCTTTTAGCCGTTATCGACTCTCCTTAACAGATGTGCCATGTGCGCACGTGTTGTTAGTGGCGTCTTAATCAGCATTCTCCCAGGCTGTTAGGGAAACGACAATGTTGCCTCCCTGGTGTACAGCAATAATGGCTGCCATTAATCAGTCAGCCAATGAGGTGTGACTATGAGCCAGTGACCCTCGTCTTCTAACGACTCGACGGAGAATCCTTTAAGGTCAGAGATCGGGACAACAGAGTAGCTTAAATGTACACAAACTTATAAAGACGCCAATTAACTACTTGAATACTGTCGAGCACACATACACACACACACACACTCACACACACATTGAATAATGAGATGCATTTAGCCGCTGCAGGCCCTGAAGGTGTTCTTTGAGAAAATGAGGCTCAGGTAGAGAAACATTAAATGCAGCTATAAAGGAGCAGGGAGGCAGGTAGTTAAGCAACACTGTCGGCAATACGCTCGCTTATTTGTTACCTTAAGTAGGCGAAGTTTGGCTGCGTCTTCTGTTTAATGTCATATTCAGTATGAAATACACCATTATGATCAACGCGCGCTAAGCAGCTCAAGCTTTGTTTTGGCTAATAAACGGTCTGATGCTTGGCTGTTATTTTCATTTCTTTGAATGCATTTCTGTTCTTCCCACGCAGAGATTTTAATGAAGCACTCACATGTACAGACGCTGGCAGTTTGTGCTGTTTTTTATGTATATGTTCCACTGTGCCTCTCTCCCCTATCTGACAGTGGAAGCCTTTCATTCTAAGTCTTTTCTTTTCGTCTTTTTCATTATTTTTCCGTCTGTCACTTGCTAGCTTATCATCATATATCTGTTCATGTTCTCCTTGAAGTTTGACACTTTTCTGGCTATTTCGCTGTTTTTTCTGCCTTTCCGTTTAAAAGCCATCCCACTGACGCCAGCTCTTTGAACCTGCTTCCCAGAGAACACCTATGGACTGCTAATGGCTTCCCATCTAGCTTCTTTTCAATATCAAAAGTACTCTGTCCCCTTTCTGTATTTGCTCTCTCTTTCCGTCCCTCTTTTGGCCTTTTCTCCATCCTCCCACTCATTCACCTTCCCTGTCCAGTTAAAGATGACTTCTTTTTGTGAGAAACAGTTCGCATCTATTGCAAAGCTTCTTGACACACGCACACACTTCTTTTTCACCATGCCTCTTTTCTCTTCTCCCTGCTTTGTGTTTTTTGGCATTGCTGCTGCTTCCTTGGCTAACTATAGAGGAATGGTTTAATCAAGGTGAGTGTCCCCCCTTCAACCCTTCTCACCACAGCTCTCCTCCTCCTCCTCCTCCTCCTCTCCATCCTCACCCCCTCTCCTCCTCCTCATCCTCCTTCCCCCAGGCTGTAGAACATAGTTAGAAGTAGTTTTGGATGTCCTCCAAAAACCTGAAAAAGGTCCAAGGCCTTTAGAAAATTGGGGTGTTTCACTCATTCCACATGCATTCCACCACCACCACCATACCTAGCCACTGTTGACACTGAGCATTGTAGACTTTACCCCTCCCGGTCTTCACATCTTATTAGAATTAGTTGTTCCCTGGTTCTCAAAGATAGCTGAAAGGTAAAGGCAGCTCTTATTAAAAGAGGTAAGTCCACCGCTGTCTGTCAGGATATAAAGTAGAGCTTGACAAAGCAAGTCAAAGATGTAGTAATGAAAATCAAAACTTGAAATCTGTCAACAAAGCAGCTTTGTCTGAATCTGTTAGGAGGTTTACTGGTTTTTAGACTCGGATAAAACCAATCCTCAGAGTAAAACTGGTAAGTGTAACTAACTTAAGCTCTTCACCTTTGATCCCTTTGTGTTGGGGTTCAGCTTAAATGTCAAGCTCTGCTGTAGACCCTGTTAAATGTGTGTATTTGTTAATGTGTACATACAGAGAATTTTTATATAATTTATATTTGTATTAAAACTTTCCAAGATTAAGCTAATAAGCTAATCGCCTGCAGGCTGTGGCTTCACATTAAGGTTACAGTGACATCAGAGTCATTGATCAAGTCATCTTACTAGGGGTGGAGTGACTAGATGTCATGATTATTGTGGCCAAAATAATCGTGATACATAATATTATTACGCTATTGAAAAAAAAAATCTATTTAAAAAAAAAAAAATCTAAAAAATAATTGTATTTAGAATATATTAGGAAAACATTAAGAAACTAAAAAAAGAGAATGGCAATAAAACACACTGAAATCACTTTACTTTGAAACCTTAATTGAATCCTGTTCATAGAGGACGCATCTTGATAAAATAAAATTAAATAAATAAACATATTTTATTCTAGAAAATCCAACTTGTATTGTAATGTGGACTATTCACGATTCGCTAGAATGAATAGTGAGGATTACATTAGGTTATTCATAGCAGATTGTTTAATTTACAATTATGACAATTATGCCATTAATTGAAATTCACCACAATTAAATTATTGAGTGTTTTTGTGGCGATTTCCGATTAAAAGCAATTGTGCCATCCCCACATCTCACTCAGCAAGCTACCGTCTAAGTGTATGTACCCAAAATGTCCAACTATTCCTGAAAGGTACTTTCTGACTGCATTGTTTAATCCAGTCGTCATGGCTACTAGCTACCTAATCCTACCAATGACCAGTATTATACACATGCTACTATTTGGCTTTTAAAATTTTGGGAAGAAAAGGTTGTCCTTACTTTGAAAAAATTTCAATGTGCGGGCATTTTTTTTTCTTTTCTTTCCGTCTTGCACCTTTACCTTGAAAAATCATGGTGTTGGTAACTTTGGTGTCTGAAATCACCTTCTGAGCTGCCAGCTGAGGCACAGCTCAGGTGTTTAACAGTCACATATTAGAGACGGCTCTAGCTAGCTTATAATCTTTCCACATTTCAACCCAGTACACTCTAACTTTGATTCAGCAACTTTTATGTATGAGTTTGTTTCCTCAAGGGTGACTGGAAACTTCACATCTGTCTAGTTGAGCAATTAGGCTTTGTGTCCATCTCTGTGCTGTCCCGTGGTCAGTGTCCATGTGCATGTGAGATGACCATTAGCTGCTGGCTGACACTCCTTCATTGCTCCTCCTCCACTGCATTATTCAAGAGACTGGCCCACTTAAAGTACTGCTGTTACAGTCTGATAATGTACAGATGTGAGTGAGGAAAGAGGATGTGTGCAGTTATGTGTTTGTTATACATATACAATCTTCTTTTAGAATACACTGGTGTTCTATAGCCAATAACAGAGAGTGTGGAATGTATAGTATGTGTGTGTTTAAACATATCACGTGTCTAGCGTTCTGTACGGTGTATGTGCAAACATTCATGCTTTTTTGTGGGTGGGTCTGTCGACCTGGATTAGACCGACATGTCAGTTCCAATGGAAACGCACTTTCTCCATGAAAAAATGCAGTTGCGAGAGAAATCAAATCAAAATTGAGCTATTTTCAGCCTTCCGAACTCATATCGGTCTAACCCTGGTGTCAACATCATTGTCTGTTATAATGCAGCTGTCTTTAAATATGACACTGACACCATCTTCCCTCCTCTCTCCTCTACGCAGGCAGAAAAAACGGTGAAAACGACAAAAACTACGACACATTGGATCTGCCCAAGCGTGCAGAGCCGTCAAAAGGTAGGGCTGGTCTGTCAAGCGAGACATCCCTCTGTTAACACTTTTACTCCTGAGTGAAAACATCCCAAAGGAAAGCGAGTCTGAAAATAACTTGGCTCATTTAGATGTCATGCTGCAGAAGGAGACAGAGAGGAAATAAGTCCGAAATGCTGGTGAAGACATAAGGGTTACAGGCAGAGGCAGGTTGGGTGCATTGGTCAGCAAAAGCGTAGGCGGAGGATGCCTTTGACGGAGAAAGAGCCAGTCTGGTAGTTCTGCTTTGTTTGAATGTTCTGTGCTTTCACTGTGGCTGTCATTTGTTGGCAGCTTGTGAGAGCATCAGTTCTGTAAGCCGTTTTTCTGTTTAACACCCTAACAATGGGCTGGGACACAAAAGGCAATAAAAAAAATGCTGCCTGTGATTGTATACAGAGCTCTATGAAGTTTGTTGCTAATGGGCATTCATTGTTTTTTCTGTTCCGTTTTTCCTGTTGCATTTTTCTGTCCCATTGGTGACAACTGAGCCAAGTGGCTGGTAATGTGCAATCTTTTGTCATGCATGCTGTGTGTTGTTTGATACTGAAAATTGGTCATTTAATAGTAGGATTGGTAATTTTATTCATATATACAAAACTGTTATGGTGGTTGAAATGGTCTATACACCCGGACAGCAATCAATAACTCATGAGCTCTGAAAAAGGACTGATAAAAATCCGAAGTCTGTAACTGCTGTAATCTTATAAAAACTCAGACCAGCGTGCACTCCTCTTGAAAAGAACCAATCAAATGCCTTCCTGCCTCGCTGTGCGTACTCTACCCATGCCGTGCACCAGCCAAACTCAAAGCACTTCACCGCTGCTTGTATTCCACATCTACCAGAGGATAACAGAGAAAGCTCAGGCAAAATGACTACTGCCATGGTTACTTATAACCTCTTGCACTGCTATACAGGGCAGCAGCTGTGACTAGACAGTGTTTAGATAAAGCATGAGGGGAAACCACAGTAAAAGTTGGTGGTATCGCTTTTCAGTAGAGGCGCCAACTGAGAGAGTTGAAGGGTCTGAAGAGTGAAGTCGTGGTTGTTGTCTTTCTGTTGCCACGTTTGTTTATTTACATTATTGTGATAATTTTCATTGTTTCACACTGCTGATGATACACAGAGTAATATAGCTGAATATAGTCGAAATTGACATTGAGGTCCTCTGTTCTGTACAGAGTGGTGATGGTCCTGCGTCACTTGTGCATGTGTGTGGGAGGCGGGACTTTCGAATGAGCCCCGTGGGGATGGGGTGGGTTCAGAGGGAGCCCCGAGGAGATGTTACTTTTCAAATCTTGCTGGCTTTGCAGAATTACCAGCTCTGCCTTGAATGTAGCAGATGATGGACAGAAAATCAGTCACTATTCTCAGTCATTTTTCCAAGTAGAAATACCATCTAGTAGTTTCCGGAATGCCTCAGTTTTATATATTCAAATTTTCAGTACTTTGGGTTTTGGAGTGTTGGTTGGACAAAACAGATATATGCAGATATCATGATGAGAAACTTTTACAAAGGTTTATGACACTTAATAGACCAAATTATTAATCAATTGGTTAATAAATCATGAAAGTGTTGGGTTAATATGAAACCGGTCGCTGGTTTGCTTTGCTTAGCGCAAAGAGTTGAAACAAGAAACTGCAAGCCTGGCTCTGTTCAAAGGTAACAAAATCCACCCACATGCACCACTGGAGCTCATTGCTGTACAGTATATGTTCTTTATTTTTCCCGATCAGCAATTTATATATTATATTCAAATATTTCAAATATTTATATATTTTCCCAAAATGTCAGCCTATCCCATAATTCAAATTGTAACAAATGAGTATGGTGGACTCAGCTGCAGCACACATATCAGGTATAATTAGTAATGACTTTTATTGTAATTATTGGCAGGCAGGTAAATAAGAGTAATGGTCAGAATGTTTTTGTTAGCAATTGTTTCTTAGAGCTCGGGTAGAGCTTGGAGAAAAAAGCAGGGAAAGCTGAACCAGCAAGAGGGCAAATGCAAGGAGGTGAGTAAATCAATGCAGGTAACACTCACAATATCTGGGCAGGTAAACTGGAAAGAGTCTTTAAATCCATAATTCCCACAGGTGAAGAAATCGACAGACTCACTCACTGAGCAATGCAGGTAATGACATGAAAATCTTCAAATCTGTAAACCCAACAAACCAGGAAGTAGAAAAACTCACAGTAGGAGTAACGCAGGTGATAACAGGCCAGTCTCTCACATGAATAATCCAACATGCAGTTAAGCAGGTCAACTCACACAGAATGGTTAGGGCAGGAAAATGCTGAACAGCCACTGGAGCAGGCAAACAGAACAAGAGGTGCAGAGGCAAAACTTGTGGTCAAGGACGGAAGGCTGAGGAGTTTACCAGGGTTACGACGAAGCAGGTGAGTCAGAGGCAAGCAGGGTCGGCAAAAGGTAATCAATCTGAGGAAGAGTGCTGGTAGGTCTTGTATGAAAGCAAAAAGCAAATGAAGAACCCACGACAATGCAGAAATGGTTGAAAACACCCATATTAGCATGCCAGGCCAGTAGGTGGCGATACTGTTAAATTAGTCCGTCACAAATTCCATAAAGAACATTGTGCACGTGCATATTAAGCGTCTGCTTGTGCGAGCAGCAATTGTAAACAGGACGAGACTGGCTAAATCTTATATTTTGACGGACAATGAGGTAGAGTTACTACTTCCTGTTAAACTCAACAAGTGCCAGGAAAATGTCAACTGAGAGTCATGCCAAAGCAAATATAACAGTATTTAAATACAAAAAAACAACAATTGCCATGCACAGTTTTAGCTGTCCACAGGAATACAGACAAGACTAAGTTTTTAAAAATCTCCTCTTTGGAAGGTGTTTTTAAAACCTCAGTACTTAGTTACCCTTTAACTCTGTTCGTGTGTGGACGGGAAGCCAAAACGCCAAGAAAAAACTGTTTTCAAAAATACCCACATGTATGGACCTGAGAGACTGAGGCTTAAACAGTGTAGAAAATAGGTGAGGCTAGTTGGCCTGATGACGGAGCAGAGCAGCAGGTGTGTGTAATTTGCCAATCACAGAGAGCGAGTTAGGGGGCAGAGCTGCGTTCAAGGCTGCAAGCAGTAAACAGGCAGCATTCAAGATGCACACTGTGCCACAAAGTCACAGAGTTCAAGATGCACACTGTGACTTTGTGGCAACCCTGTTTGGGATATTGATGTATATAATGCAGTAAACTCTCTCTGAATGGGCAAAAGTTTTGTACAGGAGATCAACTAATTGAATAAAGATGGCAGCTTGGATTCAAATTCCCCCAGAACCTGCACTGCCATAAAGTCGTACAAAAGCCCTGCTTATTGATGTGGGTCAGCCACCTTGGAAAGATACAGCATAGCTACTTTGCCTAAGACAACATATAAAACTCATGACATGCGGCATACTGTCTTACTGCTGAACTTTAACTGAGCCTCGTGCAGCAGCTGCAGCTTTAGCCTCAAAATATCAGCAGCACACAAAGCTGGATAGAAAGAGGTGTTTTGCTGTAATAGAAAAGTGTTGAATGCACAGCTGTTGGGTCATGAAGTTCAAGGGAGTGAGCTTTTATAGACCAAAATCAGAAAATAGCAACTTTCTCCACTCCTTTTTCCTCCCCTTGCTTGTTTTTTTGCCACTTTAATACAGACAACTTGGCAAACTCACCACATGGACATTCAAAAAGTGCAGTTTTGTCCCCTGACTCTGCAACTGGTTCTAGCAATCATGTGTGACTAACTGTGTGTATGCTCACTCATTCTCTCTTTGCATTAGTTTTTTGGCACTGACAGGCTGTCGCAACAGTCATAAAAGCAAATTAGTATGCAACACACATCAGAGCATACGGGACGGTAATAGAATGTGTGTTTGTGTGTGACTCTGTATTATGCATCCTTTGTGGAAAATGTGTGTGTGTGTATGTGTGTGTGTGTGTGTGTGTACGCGTCTGTCCATCTGTCTAGCGGTGTCTCTGGAATCTGCTTACACTTGTTTCACACACTTATGTGGTATTTACACATCAGCACCTTCATCAATGTCTAGTGGCAGGCGCTCAAAGTCAATACCACTTCCTGTTTGACTGTTAATTAGCCACATTAACATGGCAAAGTGGGCTCTCATTAAACTAGATCACAATTAATTGCTGTGCTTTTCCAAGTTAAGCCGATTTTGCCTTTTTTATCACTCCAAAAGTAAAGGGAAGCAGATGAGCTTCAAGGATGATAATTAATATTTTCCACTCGCTGGGTTTTCATGGGTGGAAGCCAAGCTGGCATGCTGCAACTGTGGATCCATGGTGGTTACAATTGTGGTGAGATTACGTTACACAATGTGCTAACAACACCCTTCGGAGTTTTGAATCCAGAGAAAGCAATTATCGTTATAGGCCTAAATGTCATGCACAGTTGAAATGTGTGTGGGGTGCTCGCGTCGGAGAGAACGCTCTGCATTTTCTCGCTCGCAGAAAGACAAATCATGCTTGACGTTTATTAGCTCAGTGCACAGGCGAATAACAACAGTGAGGTGCATGGATAATGAGCTTAATCACTACAGCAAAGCCCACATTGGCTTTTAAAGCACATTTGTCATTTTTCCGTCTTGAGGATGCATTGGAGGTAAGAGTGCCAACTACTATGAGACTATAAAAGTCATCTGGGTGTCTTGTTTGTTTGTTTGTGAAAATATATGTTTGTCGGGGTCAAGGCTTGTAGTCGGGCCTCTGCCACCACCACTTTCTCTGGTCATCTGTGGACAGTTTACAGAGGGAGACAGAGAGAGAGGCTCTCATTCAATGTCCATGGCTAAAGGAGATGTGGGAGATTACCTGTGCTGCCCAGACCTGATGTGATGTTGGACATATAGAGGTCAATGCCGTGGCAGAGGCTGTGATGAAACATTTGTTATTGTGTGAATGTGTGTCTGTGAAAAGAAAAGTAATACAGAGAGAGCATTTTTATTTTCAGAACCATGCTCAGTAGAGAAGGTTGAAGCATTATTTTTAATTGGAGATAGTTTTAAATATCTTTACTACATGGCTTTGTTGGGTACTCAACTCTGATTGGTCACTCATGGCACTCAAAGGTCTGTTATTTCTGTATAACAGACTGTTGCTATGAATAACAGACTGTTGTTAGGGACGCCATTCAGACCTGGCTTATCCATAGGCTACAGAGGTTCATGCACTGTCATATCTATCTGCGGAAAGAAGTCTGGTGTCTGTGTGTCTATCTTTCATTCACTGTGCTTTGTGAAAGGTGAAGCAATACGCTGAGGATGACATGTTTTCAATGCATTAATCATTGTTACAGTTTCAGGCACGTCCCCTGGTTTGTGAGTTTATTCCTTGGGGATAGAGCCTCTAGCCCTCTGTTGGAAGAGTAGCCTGGCTCCTTTAAGTGGGTGTGGTTAAGCAAAGGTGAGAGACAGGTGAGTTGTGTGTGTGTGTGGAGCCACAGGAAGAGTGCAGGCAGCTAGCAGTTAGTGTAGCAATTAACAGTTAGCAGATGTTTCATTGAACTGTGCTGACTTCAGTTGTTAGTAAATTAAGACCGCAGCTTCTCAAGACCAAGGTGAAGTCCCCCGTGTCCTGTTTGACTACTGCTGGTAAAATGAAGCAGCAACAACTTCGGCCAACCACTGTCCGGATCCAAAACAGGAAACAGCTAACGTTAACGCTATGTTGCTATGCAGGCAGTTCTGACCATGGGATCGAACTGACTATTTTTTAAGTGGACGATTTAAAATCATTTTTAAATAGGGCCTGACTGATATGGGGTTTTTGGGGCAGATGCCAAAACCAATATTAGAGAGTAAGAAAATTCTGATATCCGATATATCGGTCGATATTCTACATGTAATATTTTGAATGTGTTTAGCAAATACGTGTAACAAAGGTAAGTAATGGAGGCAGAATGTCTAACAAACTTCATTCCAAACATCAGTGCACTGAACAGTAAACACTTCACTTATTACCAGTTAAATAATGGACCGCCCTCTACTGGACAAGCCATGTGATTTTAATTACTAGTCCAAACATTTCTCCAGCCTTAAAAAACAGTTTTAATATTGGCACTTACCAGAGAACGTATACGCCGATACGGATATATCTACAACAGGCCAATATCGGCCCATAATATTGGTAAACCGATATATTGGTCAGGCCCTATTTTTAAATCAATAAAATAATATTTAATTTAATACTTTTTGTCATATTATTGATTTGTTTAGTAAATAGCCATGTAATGAGTGGGATAATGTTGAGTGAGCCAGTCAAAAGAAGCCCTTCTGGCTGATGCAAGACC
>JAPXVT010000024.1:4852804-4863630 GCA_029823135.1 Acanthurus reversus
AAGAGTCAGGATAAATTCTTTAAGGGCAAGCGTACTCCAATAGTTTTTTATTATCCTCTATGTTCATGTACTGTTTAATGCACTGCAAGTCATTTTCTTTCATTTTGTTTGTGTTATGAGAGAGGACGTTTTAATTTGTTGTTTTTCACTGTTGAAGTGTATCGTCAAATTCTACAGAAATAACACAGTGTTCTTGATACAGTGTGTTCCAACGTGGGTGGCTATTTGCAGCCTTATTCATGTAAAATCGAACATTACTTTTGGGGGGAGAAAAAAAAGCATGCCTTTTTGGTTTGTCTGGTTTGCCTAAACAGGACAACCTTCGGAGAAAAATCACACAGGACTCTATTTTTGACAAAGAAACAGAAAGAGGAAGAAAGACACTTCCTGCTGTCTCATTGCTGGATCTGTCTCGGTTTACAGCCAGATGCACTTTTGCAAAATGAATTACTGAAATTCAAAGTCTCCAGTATTTTCTCTGACATTTGGAATTAAATGGCAATGAAGACATTCGGTGAAGCTGAATTTAAAAAAATATCTTTCAGTTTAAACTTAACTTTACATTGACAGAAAATCTAAAATTATGCTGGAAATGTCCTTAAGGCATGTGCAACGTTCCACGGAGAGCACTTAACTGAGTCTCTTGTTGCAGTCAAATGGCTGCCTTCCCCTCATTTAATAAGAATATATTTAATCTAATTAACAACCTTCATCAAGTCCTGTTTGTTGGGTTTGAAGCTTTCCCACACTCATAATCTTTTTAAGAGCAAAGCGAAGATTTTCTTGCCCTGCCCTCCTCAGATTTGCACAGATCATGCTTTTTCTGAACAGTCTGTGAGCAATCACAAGACAGTCGGAAGCAGGGACAAGACCGATCAGTCCAATTAGACACGCTGATTTATGTGTGCCTACTGTAGGTTCGAGTGACTGCTGGACGTGTCACATGCAGTGTGTCTGTGTGATTCGGAGCTCCTCTCACAGTGTGTCCCTTTGAGCAGTGGGAAATGAAAACAGATCAGGTTTTGCTCCATCAAGAGTGCAGCGTCGAGCAGGGTAATGAATCCCAGGAGGCTGAGCATGCTAACAGGTTCATTATTCCGGCTTGGTTTAGGAGTAATTACCATTTTGTATCCAAAGCCATTCAAGACAGGGTTGCTCTCGTCAAGTTAAGCCAAGTGTGAATTCAGATGAGTATTTGCATAACTACAAATGCACAAGGTGTGACTCTGTGACAGAAAGAGATTGATGTGGCCATGTTGGGTTTTTTTTTTGTTTTGTTTTTTTTCACACCCTCAGGGGTCGTGGCTTGCTGGTATCTGAGCTGAGGAGCAAGTTTGACGTCTCTAATGAGCTTCCAGGTTCAGGGTCTGATGATGTGAACATCGCAGAGGTCTGACATAAACTTGTGACAACCATCTTGTCATGCCAGTCTGCTTTCCAGCCCCGAACCTGCTCTCTTATAGGTCATTTTCATATTTTTGCATGAGATTGACAGGGCACGATCGTAATAAGCAGCCGTGAATATGCCGCGGCTGCATCAGATAAGCAGACTCATTTAGGTCTCAGAAGTTTGTCATTAATTATATTAAAAAAAAAAGGAACATGCAGCTTTAGTAGTCTTTGTTTCCACTGCAAGTGTGAAAACTCTTTAGTAATTTAATCATTAAACAAAAGTTTAATTTTACTGATAAGATAGATTCAAGTACATCCCGGCTCGCATGTAGAGAGAGAGACTGAGCCTCCAAAATGTCAGTAATTTGCCACCTTTCTCTTAATTTGTATTATCAACAGCAAGTTTATAGCTAGTTTAGATCTTCAAACAACACTGTAAATTTTAAGGAACAGGCCGACGTGTCGATTTTGGCAGTTTAATCAGGATAAAGTGTGAAACTGTAGACAAAACAGATACACACAAATGAAAATGTTGCATCAATGTACAATATAACATAGGCAAGCCAAATATTTACTAAAACATCAACATGCTATCTCCCTAGTCAATGATTCTGCAAATAAATGTCTGATGAAAAACACACTGATTTAGATACATACAGAAATGAAACAGGGGTGTGTTCTCAGAACCAAAAATATCACAAAGAATATATGGTTAATAAATAAAGTCCGCCATTGTTAACCTAGATTAAACATTTTCAAACTAGATTTCAAACAATGCAATATGTCACTTTTTCAAACTAATAATGATGCACACATGTTGCATAACTTACAGATGATGCCATGTATAAACTGTGAAGGCGAGGATGGCAACGGATGAGCGCAGACATGTGGCTCCCCCCCTGGCAAGATCTTGAGAAAGAGAGAGCTCTGAAGGAAGTGACTTAAGAGGAAGTGACTTTACTTCCTGTTTCTGGGGTTACCACAATAAAATGCTCAAAACAACCACTAGGGTGTGATAACTGCGATACAGAGCAGATCTGGTTCCATCACACAGAGGCAGCAGGTTTTGCTAAAAGAGCTATGGTTTGTGTGCGTCCAATTTTCAAAAGCATCACATTTTACAGTTTTTAAGTCCAGTAATGAACTGAGACAAAATGTTTGCAGGGAAAGTTGCAGTGGAATTAAACTGGTCCGTCTCAGCTCGAGTTCGAGCCGGCTGACTGTGTCTCGTGCAGACACTGCTGTCAGCAAAGGGGAGTCAGAGCGTAAGCGGATCAGCTCATACTAGCACCTGTCGCTAAGAGGCGCCGCGTAGAACAGCCAATCAGAACGGAGAGTACAGAGAGCATCACCGATTGGGCAAACAGAACGGAAGTGATAGGATTTTTTACCAATCCTGAATACAGTGGTATGATGGGAAAACACAGAGATCTTGCGACACTCTCAAACCACGTCACTTACTAATAGCTGCCTGTGGGCAAAATGACATTTTTTCTACATAGAACAGAAAAAGTTATTGATATTATACCCCAAAGTTACCTGTTGCAACTTTAAGAGAGAACTAGTCTAGCTATTTTCATGATTTGTTTTAAGCTAAACTAACTAGTGGCTGCTGTTAGCCTGATATTTAACGTATCATGATGAGAAAAGTATTAATCTTCTATTACGCTCAGAAAAGTAAAAGTATTTCTCAAAGTGTTGACCTATTGCTTAAAGAAAATTCCAAATTTGTATTTTATACATTCACAGCTTTATGAATGTCCAAAAAACTAATCCAGAGAACCACTTACAGTGTCAGTGTAAATAAGCACATCTGTGGATCTGCAGAGATTTATCTGAAACTATGCTGCCCGGCTTGGATTTAATATTGAGCAGTGTCACAAGGGGTGGTCACACTTTGACCCAGAGTCATTTCTGCTGACAGGCAGCTCTGCTATTCAGCCCTGTCACTCAACCCTCTGCACCAACAATGGCAGAAATTCCACGGTGTTTGTTTGGTTAAGGACAGAGCTCTCTGAAACCCCTGAACCTCCTCAGGATCCACAGCAGCCTCACTCACCCTGAGAATGAAGCCAATGTCAGATCTAACCTAGACAGCAGGAGTAAAGTTCACCCACAATCTCAAGAATAGTCAGTCCCATTTAGCAATTGTGTCTTCTCTGTCCCTGCACAATGGAGCAAACAAGCTAAATCCACCTTGAAATGCACTTAGTAGAACATGTCAACATGTCAGGGTGCGCTCGATTCTATGCTCCATCTTAATCCAGCCCATTGAACGCTGACAGTTGTCTGAGTCAGACATTCACAGGGCTTTTGTAACTTTAGGTCTTGAGCCTTAGCAGCCACGCTGGGTGAGCAGAACACTCAGACACACACTAAAACACACATGCTGGATATGCAGCCTCTCAGCCGGAGCAAAAGCCTCAGGAGGAGAAACGATACATACCTTGTGTAAACATGAGCAAAAAAATGACGTTAAGAACAGAAAAGGCTCAGACCTAGGTGAGGATTATCCCTGAGAAATGAATAGGGGCCAATTATGACTGCTCTGTTGTACTGCCAGTATCTGGCTCAAAAGCTGTCAGCCTGAGATGCCTGAAGGGCCTGGACAGGGTGCGGTGGCTGGGGAAGGGGTCCTTAGACTGATAAGCCAAGGTGAGTCTTCAAACTAGATTTTGGTGCTTTCTTGCTCAAATGTCCTCCCAAGTTCAAGACAATCGGTATGTTTGCATGATTTTAGAGAAATCGATTCATTGTGTTAGTCCGGCTAACACTGAACTCTTAAAATGCATGTAAACATTTTCGTCCGACTGAAATTGTACTCATTAGAATTTCTCAAAGTCGAGCTAATACCCAGATAATGGGATTGGAAGTTGAATTTTTCCTGCATGTACAGTATATGCCTCAATCGGACCTGGACTGGTCTAAGCAATCTGCACACGATCTATAGTCCCCACGGTGGTCTTTGACCTGCAACGCGAACAGCGTAAATTTGTAGAAGAAAGGCAGGAAGAAAACAAGAATCCTGTAAGCATGAGGGAAGCGTGCATCAAATTTGTACCGAAAGTAAAGCGAAGATGTGAAGTGTACAGCACTGCAGCACTGTGAAGCTGTCCGTGTTTTGACCGTTTGACATGTATTCCTCTAACCACTTGATAACTTGTTTGTAACCTGTTTGGCTAACCAGAAAAAAGTCCATTAGCAGCCAGTTGAACGGGGCATATCACCGCCTAACATAGTGAAATCGGACAATAAATCGATTCTCCCTCAAGGCTTGCATACTGGGACAAGGACAATTGTCCATTAAATGGCCTAATTGAGCTTTAACCATAGCTCGACTTAACTTTGCATGTGAACGTCCTGAATTAGCTCAAAGAACCCACTGCAGCCATGTCCAAAGCCAAACGGTAGGCTGACACAAACAACCATTGACAGTAAAGGTGTGGCGATACGCTTGATGCTTTCCTTTGCATTTACTGTACAAATTTACTGTTCACAGACACTATTTCCTTCTGCAGTGACTTTTTCAGTCCAAAGACACATTTTCATCTCAAAATTGGATTGTGACTGAGCCTGCAGTCTAACACTCCCCATCAGGAATGTCAAGGTTGTCTTGCTTCAAAGCTTGAAGGACTACAAAGTATTTGATTTTGCTACATCTGTTGCTTCTAGAAAGATTCAGTCAGCAAGTTACCTCCTGTCTTGACTTCTCATTCAAGAATACACAAAAAGTCGAGGAGGTCAGCTTTTGTCAGAGTCTGGTCCTGTCGGTAGCCCAGTAGAGGTGAGGGCCTGTGAAATGAGCTTATCTGACCCCTGATAAGAACAGGATACCCTGAGGAATGGTCTGAATTCCATACACATGGCTTCTGCGGCAGCCTTTATCTGAGGAGATGAGGGTGTTTGAAAAGGAGCTAGATATAGCGCTGCGGTGAGGGTTTGGTTTATTTCGACCTGTCCAGCCAACCACAGCCTCACGTAGAACGCCAGGGCCTGTGGCCAACGGTAACAAAGATGTACTACAGTGTCATGGTTTGTGGTCCTGATCCCCAGACGTCACCGAGAGAGCTATTACGATCAACAACCCCAACTCCTAAATCATTTAGTCAGGTCTTTTGCCACACAGGAAGCTGTCTTATTACCTCTGGAAGCTGCAAAGAGATTTATTGAGCCGATGTTTGATGACGACATAAAACAAAGGGACAGTGTTTGTGTGTGTGTGTGCATGCCAAACCACGCCATTTGGGGTGATAGCAGTCTGCATGCAAAAGCAATACAACACACACACACATACATATACACACACAGATATTTGTATCTAAACAAGACATGTCTGGAAATTTATATTTGGACTCACAGAAATTATGTTGTTGCACCTCTATAAAACTTCTTAATCAGTTTCTGTTTGATCAGCTACAATATTTTCATCAAAACAAATGACATGCAGACGAATTGCTCAATTAATTCCATGGTTGTTCAATGCTGCATTGCTTTGTAGTTGTATACATTAGTGCTGGAATGAAACATTGTAGCAGTGCTTAATGGGGAAAGCCAGACTCAGAAGGGCCAAAGAACCGGAATCAGTTTGGAGATGTCTTTTTTTAAGATTGAGTAAATGGTAAAAATGCTACTTTCACTGCAGAACTGCAGTAACAGATGAATTTGTATCTGAATTGAAATAGCCAAAAGCAAAAGTATATTTCTTGTGTTCATGTGGAATCATACATATGGATTGTTAGAATAATGGGCAAATACTTTAGAACGTTTTAGGCTGGTAATAACTGCAGCCTGCAGTGTGTCAAATTGTGATAAATTAGATATGTGCTGCCCTATGACATGAATTCTGTTCACAATCAGCACCAATGAACTGCTAGATTTATTGTACAACTGCTTAAGCCTTATGTAAAGTTGAGTCTGGAAACCAGCCTGAATAAAAACAGGATTGTCTGGAGGGATAAGTTTCTATTATATAAGAATTATCCAGTCCTATGGTATGGAAGTAAGCTTTAGGTTGTAATCTCCATTTCAGAAACTAAAAATAGAATGCAGTGTGTGTGCAGTATTTCCATAAGCTTGAACAGTAGGCTGCTATAATCAGAAAGTATTCTCATGTGGCTGGCATTTTTTTCTGGCTTGCATTATCTGTTCCCAAGAATAAAAAATTCATCCTTTACATCACTTAATGTACAGAATGCTGAGTTTTCAGAAGCTGCGTCAGTTATGATGAAATTGGGGCCACCCTTTTGTAAATGTAAAAATATTTATTAAAAACCCACTTTTGATGGCGGAATTTAAGAAATGACATCCATGACCAGACATTAACATTCACACCCCCACGATGATTAGTATGGTATTGATGGGGATAATCAATTCAACAAGCCTCAGCACAGAAAATAATAAAAGTACTTGATTACACTTCCTAAAGCTTTGCCCAAACACTGGCAGTGCAGAAGGAGCATCAGTAACACCACGTCGACAGCTTCCTTCTGAATGTGTCTGCTCTGGGGCTCTGGTGTTATCAGTCTGAGTCACATCAAATAAATCAAAGTACCTTCCAGTGCAGTGATGGCTTCCCACTCCGCAGCCAGAACACCTGGCTGCAACTTCGTGGAACTGCCTGAGCCTGAGCTGCTCGTAGGGTGTAACTGCCAAACCCGCGACTGTGATTCCTGCTGATAGCCCTGTCCATAAACATGCATAGCAAGGATACACACACGCGCAGAGTGAGCTGCAGAGATGTTCATGTCATGTGATGCAGATGGACTGCATGCTGGGCTCGCCCTCCGGCTGCTGTCAATGCCTTTCTGATTGATTCTGTCTCTCCTGTTTTGCCAATAAAAGCTGTGGGTGGTGGGATGAGAGGCTTGTGAATGAATAACACACACACACACACACACACACACACACACACACATTTTGCGTGCAGTGTGTCTGCTAACTTTGCTCTTGGAGCTCTCAGTTATGCCTGCCTGTGTTTATTTGTTGGTCACTGATCTGACGAGAGATGGCTTGCGTGGTATGTTTTGTGTGTTTGTGTGTGTGTGTGTGTGTGTGTGTGTGTGAGGAGGTGGATTGTGTGGGGGCAGGTGGGAATGTGAATGTGTGGGTGTGTCAGCAACCTGAGCTCTCTTGTAAGGCCTGCATTTGAATGCCCATGCATACTGCATGTTGAAATGGCCTGGTGTGGGTATACTGTATAGTCCACATTCAGTACACATTAACATCCCTAAAAATAAAGCTGAGGAGCACCAGCCTATACCTCTACTCTGTCCTTCCAAAACAAATTCAAAATTTTCAGACGCTTCTATAACAGGAGCGCCGCTGTCGCAGCCACACTATGGCGCACGCACACTGATATAAATATAACCAGCTCAGTAATTAGCCTTTACAAAGTAACCTTTGGCCTCAGTGTTATTCTGTGTGACAAATGAAGCAGCAGCAGAGACATGAAGAGTGGACTACAGCATGTGTAGAGGTGAAAAGTCTACTGGAGGGGGATGCATAGCATGTGTCGCGACTCACTAATCTGGCTTCTGAGAAAAACGCTTACGAGCTTCCTTGTCAGGAGTTAAATGAGAAAATTGATGCCTTTCTCTGCTAAGAGTGAAGCTGGAGTCAAGTGGTGATTGAGTGAGATTAAAATCTGGAAGCTGGGTGAAATAGCCAGCCTGGATCTCTTCAAAGGTTTTTTTTTTTTTTTTTTACAAAACCATATTTAAATTTCTCTTTTAGATTTAGATTTAAAACATGTGACTTTATTATTTGATCAATGAAAATATGTGTTTTGATTCTGTGTGGTAGCTGTGCTTTTGTACTTTGTGGCCAAGATGTTTCCTTATGTTCACAGTTTTTGTGCCAGATGAAGCTAATTACCCTCTCGCTCTTTCCTCATGCACAAATACTGCATTCATGCACTGTCGTCACAAAAGGAAGAAGACGACAACATCCTGTCATTTCAACTTTTCGACTGTCATGCAACATTTCAAGACTGACCCACACTGCTAACATTGTTTTCACCCAACATAACTTACATAAGCTACTTTTGCTAACATTGGTTTTTGGAGTGTTCAAGTAAAACCAGATATGCTATAAGAGAGAAGACAAACCACATTAAAACCTATATGACCAAGGATTATGGTTGTATGACACATTTTCTGTCCCTTCCCCCCTAGAGCCAATCATCTGATTTACAAAATCCAAACCAGAAAACATTTCTGGACCATCGTGTTAGCATAGTGGATGCAGCCGTAAGAGAAGTCGGTGTCGGGAAGGCTTGAGCATGGTTAGTAAAAGTATGTTGCACATGAGGATGTTTGGTAGCATTAGAGAGAGGGATGGACAAGCAAGTGCCCCTCCCCCCTCCCCACATTTGGAGATAAATGGAACTAAATTGAACTTTGATTTTTTTTTTTTAATTGACCACCTTACAAGGCATCAATAATCACACACACATACACACTGTTAGTTTTTTAATAAGCAAAAAACATTCCGGTCTTTGAAATGACCAATAACACAGCAGAAAAATACCTTCAAATACATTTAAATTGGGAACTGCCATCTTTCTTTTTAAAGGGCCAGGCGGGTCAGGAATTAAAGTCCCCCTACAGAAAACCTGTGTGATCAAACAAAACTAAATACAAGAAAAGAAACATTTTCGAGACATTGTATGTCCAATGCCTTTATACAAGTTTATCAAATCAGTAAGAAGAATGTACACGTTGCTAACAAGAAAAGTGCAATTTTTATGTCCTAGTGACCATTGAAAGAGAATTTTTGGCTGCCTCCCCATTCATGTAGACAGGGGCCTGGTCTTGTAAGCTCAAATAAACTACCAAAGGTCATTGCCCACATGGCGTCTGAGTAGCCAGACTTGCAAAAAAGGGCTTTGGAAAAACCTAATTAAAAATTGTAACTTCCAGTGATTGTGGCTTTGCGGGAATCAGTTTGTCAACATGTCAGCATAGCTCTTTTTAGGAATGGGGAGCCAATGCAGCTTTGGGATATTACAGATATCTTCAACTTGAAATAACAGCGGTGGGCATGAGACATCTTTTTCTTTGACATGACTTCTGCCAATTATGGGAAAAACCTTATGACATGACATGAATCATGGACATTAGAGTGGTCTGGAGCTTTCTATCTAACTCTCAGCAAGAAAGGAAGTGTTTTAACCAAGAGGTCAAACTAATCCTAATTTTTTTTTTTTTTTGCACAAGAGGAAAACGGGAAAAAAAAATGTTACAAAAACATAAAAATGATATGTGATATTGCTTGCCAGGAAACGTGAATGAATCTGTGTAACATCAACTGTCTAGAAAAACTAACCATACCTCAGTGACATTAAATGAAGTTGAGTTCAATACCACATTCACTGTGGATACAGCCATAAACAAGGTGTTGGGTGCAAATTACTAAGTTGTGTGCATTTCTTGTATTAGTAAAGACAGAGTTTGATTGGTGACTAGACCAAACTTTATTTAGAAAAATGTTTTTCTCCTGAGTGTAATATAAGGGGTCAGAGATAACGTTTCCTGCCTGCTGCTTCCAGTGGACATGACCATGAGAAACAGCTTCATTATTGAAGAGGAGTTTCAAAAAGAACTGATAAGAATATTAACTTTAGACATGGGCTACCTCCCCTTCTGCATTATTCCAAGGGAGGATGGTTTCATGGTGCTGATAGTGCCTGTGCATCAGACTTTCCCCTTCTTGCTACGTGCCGATTTATTAAAGTTGTGTTTTGTTCTTGGGTCTCTAAGTGACAGGCAGGCCAGTCACTCCTCGCCCTCCCTGAGATCTCTCCATTCACACCTGCAAAGATGCCCAAGAAAAACATGGGGTGGGAAGGTCACACCGTCAAATTTTATGATACCTGCAAATTCAACAAATACTCCCATACACAGTATCTTCCACTATTCTGATAACTTCGTGCATATGTGTTCACTGAGTGACATGTAGAGAGTTCATCAAGACAGGGTGCGTGCAGTATCCTGGCTCTGATTCTCATTCTGATTTTGATTATATTCGGGATGTGGTGCTTACTTATGACTGTCTGAGCACTTGAGGTTTTTTACAGAGGGAAGGTCTCATCCAGGATAAGCTGTTTACATGCTCCAAAGATCCATAACCAGGAAAATAATGTGCTAATAAGCACACTTACACAGTTGCACAAACACATTCATTCTTGTGGCCAACTGACAGTAAAGGGCTGTATTTGAGGGCATCTTAAAAAGGACAAACCATCCTTTTTTGCTGATTGGTTGTGTTTTTGCTTACTCCAACCAGATAACATCAATATACATGAAAAAACATCAAATCAAAGCATGTCCTGTGTAATTTGCTGGAAGAATCAAAAACTAGCCTGGTTAACCATCCTCTTCCACATCGTTTCACTTTGTGAGAAGCGTCTGGCCACTCTCCATTGAGAAACGGTT
>JAPXVT010000024.1:5048941-5062613 GCA_029823135.1 Acanthurus reversus
GATACCAAACCACTTGGAATGTTTCACACAGACATGTTTTATAAACAGAGGGGCTGTGGGGGGATTAACCCACACTGAGTCTAGTAGCGATTAATATCACACTTAAATATATGAACAGTGTCTGTCTGCTCTCACTGAAACAAAGAAACGTTTATTATTTCTTCTTTAATCTGGTGTCTCCCTTCACCTCATCTCCCCTTCACATTTTCTGTTAATTTAAGGTGGAATTAATATTAAAACTTTAACCTAGATTCACTTTATTGTCTGTTAGTGAAACAGCAGTGGCTCCTGTGGCCTCATAAAATTGTGCATAGAATCCACACTGAAAGTTTGTGAATGTACAAATGAGAAAAAGTACTTGTGCCAAAAAAAATTCAGATTTATAAAACCTGCTGTACGCCTGTTTGTGTGCAGCTTCCTTTTATAAATCCCAAATTAACTTGGAAAAGTGCTCAGGTGGATCAGCCCCGTGTCCCGCCATCTCACCACCCACATTCAACCATAAATGGTCAGTGCAAAGCACCTCATGGATATTAATACATGGAAATGAGCAGCTGATCACTGGATTTGTCCGATGAATCATGGGCGAGACGAGGGGAAATGACATATTTTCTGACACAGTTAGTGTTTGAGGGTGAGATAGTTGTTGAAAACACTTCTGTAATTTTGCTCTTCCCGTTGTCCTCTCACAGTGCGAGGACAAGGAAAGTTGTGCAGCCACCAGGATTACACACGTATTGCAGCGCTGCATTTATCTGTTTACAGCGATCAGACCGACTGATTCACCTGCTGAAATGATTGCGTCAATCAGTGATTCCCCGCGTCCTGTAATATTCTTGAAAACGTAAGTTTGATTGGTGCACAAGTTTTATTTAAATTGATAGGTGAGCACATTTATTTTAGTGAAGTTTTTTTTATCGTGAACTTGGCCTGAATTAAGTCGACGACTCAAGATGTGGATAAGTAGTGTGAAGATTGTGTGAAAGCTTCACTGGATTTATTTCCAGGCTTCGATCATTTATACAATCGATCAGTGAAGGTGGTGAAGACGCATCGAGTAAAGTGGTGAGAAGAAGGAGAAGACAGCATGTGTGTGTGTGTGTGTGTGTGTGTGTGTGTGTGCGCGTGTGTGCCACGCAGTTGTGTTCACTGCAGCGATTTGAACAGCAACACCTACATGAAAACTAAAATCACACTTGCTGATTAATGCACATAACGAACTTTCTTCACAGTATTTTTGGCACATTTATCGAATTTCAGTACTTTGTAGTTTGGCACTGCCAAATGACGGAGTCGGCAGGACAGCAGGACATCATATTGATTTTTATACACCCTGGCATGTGCGTGAAACAAAGCATACGCAACATTTTAGTTTGTGTGCACCTTTTATAGGCCTACGTGATGCACCTGGTTCTGAAGAACCTTGCTACAGCTGCTAACATAGAGCTACGCCGTGTTCCTTAACGTTAGCCAAGCGTCAGGCCTCCTCACTCCCAGCACAGAGTTGTCAGAGAGCAGGAGGCTCAGGGCGCTGTCACTTTGAATGACTCCATGAATAGGCCAGTGCCTTTTCGAGCACACTGTTTGGCTACGAGCTGTTTTGACACGGGCCCTAATGCCTCTCTTGCACTTGGCCGAAGGGTTTGGGTTCAAAGCCGTGTTCATGAGGAGGAAATCTGCAGCGTTTGGCTGCTCACAGCCTGCAGAGACAAGAGTGGTGCTTTTCTGCCTGGCTGAGAGGGAATGACTGTGGCATGTGGCTCGCAAAAGGCTGGATGGATGTCAGTCACTGCTGATCATCTCCCATCTCCCCCCTCTGACCATCTGTCTGTCTGTCTGTCACTCTGTCTGTCTGGTTTCATGTCAGACTGCAGCGAATAAGGTGAGAAGTAAACGTTCTATTTCATTATCTGGTGTCTCTTGTACTTGATCACTGAAATGAACATGACTGAAATTCAGACCTACCTTATCCCCCAAACACACACCTATGCTGAACTCTTTTTAAATGCAGTCTGTGTGAGTCATTTAGTGAAGCACAACTGAACAGAGGAATCCTGTTACGGCTCTTTAGACCTCCTTGATCCTAAGCAAGGCTCATCTAATGGTGGGCTTCTCTGAAAGCTGGAGCTTTTACAGCCAATCATAATATTATCTGAGTAAGCCCTGGTAGCTTTCATTGTGCTTGTGAACACACTTTTTCCTCTACCTGCAAATATTGCATAAACATACACTATCTGGTGTAAAATCAGCAAAATAATAAAAAAAATTTTTTTAGAATGACTGAACCAAAGATTTCCACTGAGTCCGTGGTGACTGAAAATGCATGCACTCATTGTGCTGAACTGTAATAAGGTTTGGATATAACCAACCCCAACACACACACACACACACACACACACACACAGAGCCTGTTGTGAATCTGGAAGTTGGAGAGTCATAAACAGCGCGGCAGGTTGAGGCAGCTCGCTGCCCTTGAGGTAAAAAGGCTGACATATAAATTTATTGTCGCAACATTTTTTATTGGCGGAACAGAGTTTAGCCTGACATGATTTTGTTATGCTTTTAACTGAGAGAACTAACAACAATATGTAAGTTACATGATACTGGGTTTTAAGCTTCTTTGGCCTGTCTTAAATTATTCTTTACATCACATTTCGTGTGTAATTTCAATAGAAGATATGTTTTTAAATATTATGCACTAATATGTCATTTACATACATTTAATGTATCACTTAATACTGAGTGGTTGATTTAGGGTAAAAGTGGGCACTGATGGCAACTTCAAGAGTATTTTGATAATGGAGCTTAGCAAAAGTTCAGTCAGGACGATTATCCTTTTGCGCATGTCTACTTAGTCACAAGTATTTTTTCCCCACTGTCTCTAACACCACACTTACTCAGTCTCGTCTCTATCCACCACTAACCGGCACACCCTCCTCTGGCCAATCACCTGCTAGCTGCCAAACTTTAAAAATGTTTTCCATCTCTGCTGTCATTCAGCTGTCATGTCAGTGTTGCAAGAATTCTTGTGACCAGCCTCCACCCCCTCACCACCTAAACCTTGGATACCAGGACATCTCTAATCAAATTCAGAAGCAGAGTTTCTCCATCATTGTGTGGTCCCCACATCGCTGCCTCTCTGCACCACCACCAGTGTCTCGGCTCCGGGGGAAATTTCCTTCATCTTTGAATCACCTAATTCGTAAGAATGTTTCACATGGTGACCTACTTCGTGCCGAGGTCTACGCACCAAAGTCTACGCCTTCAGTTTACAATAAAATTTCTCATATTCTCTGGTCTTGTTCTTTCCTTTTTTTTTTTTCTTAGTCTCTCCTGATTGAAATGCAGTTGACAGATTTCCTCTGTAATTGCACATTTGACAACCGATGCTGGCAACAAACACACCTTCAGTAGCTACTTAAAAAATGCAAATGCAGCTACTGTTTCTCTTTACATGCAAGCAGATAGTGGGCTGTTTGGATTTATGATGCCATATTTTAATACAGACAACAAAACAAAAGACAATGAACAACAGAACCAGCTGTTGTCTTTTGCATCATACATAATATGTGCATGGATCATAAATTATTATCATTAACACTGAATTTCTAAATGATTAAAGGCTATGTACAATAGATTAATCATATCAATCACATCATCGCATCAAAAAATAGGGTTTAACAACTTTACAGCAACTTTAATATAACTGAGTTTCTGTATGATTCAAGAAGTTGAATTTAGGACATTTAAAGTACACTGTGAGTGCAATTTAAGACATATTCAATGTCAAAAAAATGTATGTAATGAATGAAAATGGGACTCCAGATTCTCTTGCAAAGTAACTGCGCTGTTCTTGTTGACATTGCACTTACTGAATTTAACTTATCACTTCCAAAGTTCACACTATTTTAGATGAGAGGAGACGTTAGCGCACACACCACACAACACTAAACTGTGACTGGGCTACACAGTCAGCGTTTCTCGGTTCCACATCGGTTTTGTTTTGTAGGTTTGTTACGTTGTCATCAATACAAATTTTTACTAAAAGCACATTTGAAAGTCAGACCAAAGTCAATGCAACTTTATAAAAAAGTAGTAACTTTACAATACAAAAAACCTGTAAATTTAAAGAGTGACTATAAAAATACAGTCCATACTTTTATTTAGGCTGCTTACATACTAATATTCCTGTTCATTTTCACTTAGATTCCAGTGCAGAATACTGTTAGCGGTGTACTTCATGTTAACTATTAACTGACCTTCTCTTTTATTATTTTAGTGGCCTTTTAATATTTTTGGTAAGACTTTGCTTAAAGCATGCATCTGTAATGCATTATAAAACATTCTGAACATGCATAACACATTATGAACAAACTTACAGTGTGTTACAGGTGCTTATTTTTATGGTTATGGTTAGGTCAGGGTCAACTCTGCTTGTAACTGTGATTGTACAGCACACATATAGGTGCATTAGGGCACATTACAAGTATGATCATTATGCATTAAAAATGCATGCTCTAAGTAAAGTCTTAACATTTCGTATTGCAACAACTTACTTTTAATGATATGGTGACATTTTTGCAGGAGCTATTCTCGTTTTATTTTACCAGGTAAGACACATAAAGCCAGTGAAAGAAGCTGAACTCTTTGGAGAACTGGCTGTGGAGTTTAGTGCATGTGCAGAGGAAGGATGTGTGGTTAGTCAAACTGTAAACGCTTGTGAACACACGAATAATCTTCATCTTAAATAAATAAGGGCAGTCCTTGGCAGTGGTAAAATGGATTTGGCTTAATGTAAAAGAAACTACGGGAAGCTAAGATAGCACCAACACGGGCGAGCAATGCCTGCAGATAAGGCCGGTTTGATCTGCTGTGTGCGCTGCAGACCAAAGGCCCTCTGATGCTGTCTCTCTCCCTCTCTGTGGTGCTTTACAGATAAAAGCAAGACCACAATAAGGCCACTGCAGTCAGCTACCACAGCAAGTTTTTCTCTCTGTCAAACGTGTTTCTGTTGACTTGCTTGTTTGTTTATTCGTGGCTTGTCCCTTTGGAACTCGAGATCAGATCCTGCGCTTGCAGTAAACCCTGTGACAAAGTGGGAAAAGTGCTTTCCTGTTTGAGCCTTTGTCTGGATGTCATAGGTAAACATCAAGAGGGAAAATATGCTCTTATTATACTTAGATATGACAGGTAAGATGTTATGCAACAGCATTTCTGAGCCTTTTGGATCCTTTGATTCCTTTGCATTCTGAATGTTTCAATATGAGACCCTGACAGATTGTGACTGTAAATTGTTTGTATATGTGGTTTGCATCTTTGCACACGTGGCAGATGTCTTGTGTTTATTTGATTTTGACTAACTGCACTGAAACAGAGTTGAAAATGCAAAAACTGCACATGCCCAGATTGTCTGTATAGGCACAGGCAGCAGATTTGATTTAATAAAAATACATTTTGAGAGCAAACTTGACCCAAACTGTGCTGACTCATTGCTTTAAACTCAAACACATAGATGACCAGCGAAACATTTTGTCTGTCTTTGCAAGAAAGCAGAACATAACCGCTCTCATCCCAGCAGATCAGAAGGCTCTGCTGTGCATTACTGCCATCTAATGGTCAGATAGCTTTACAACACTGACTTTGCACACTGCCCCTATAGTGTATAGGTAACTCTGTCAGCTGTTACATAAGCTATAACCCTGTAAAATAGATGTATGATCTCATTTTTCACATGCACAGGAAGCATATGGCCGTATTTATTTTAACTGCTTAAACTTCTCTGCTGTTTAGAGAAATAATAAGCAACATCCAAAGTTTACTGCTCCACACGGTGCAACAGTGGTGGTCTCCTGCTGAGGACATTTTTTATTCCACGTGTATGTGTCTGTAGTCCTTTTCTGCTAAGACACCTGCCCAATCATTGTAAAGTAACAATTAACATCATGAGCTGATTCAACCTTATCTGATCACGGCGGCCCACCTCTTTTGTATCTGCAGCTTAAAGCTCTCAAGTGCCTTTGTGGCTTAATTACATGTATCCAACATCAAATAATGGCTGCAGCTGGCTCGTGGCTGTGTGTACAATACAATAACTCATAAACATCGCATTATCACAAAAGCAAAAGCACAATGGAGATGGCAAAGAGTATCGCTTTCACAAGCACTGGTCAAATAGAGCTCCAAATGTAAGAAAATACTGACTGAGTGGCAGCGCGGGGATAAACACACGCACTTAAAAGCAGCACGTTGATACACTGTATCCGCTGTCAGAACAATTCACCTGCCGCCATCTCTCAGCGCCACCATTCACGCCTGTCCGTCTGTTTTCTGCCAGTGCAAATTGACATGTCGTCACTTGACTATATTGATCAAACCTCAGGTGCAAAGGGGAGGCCCCCGCCGGACGCCTTACCTCACTTTTTTTTTTTTTTTTTTAAATGCATTTTAAAGCCTCCCTGCTTCTTCAGTGATGTGACGCTCCCTGCCTCTTTGGAGTTCAGTGTGAGTAAACACAAGCCTGAAAGCTGCCGCGGGTGCCTTTAGAAAATACTACAAAACTTGCTTTAACTGTAGCTAGCTGGCTTTCAGTGCCATACAAACACAGAGCTAATGTGATCCCGGCTAACCCCGGTGCCCACTGCGGTCACACTAGTGTTGTCTGCTGACAGAACCTGTTAAGACTCTATTGTGCGGACACGGCCGTGGAAGACAAGAGGGGAGGTAGTTAAAAGCACAAAGGGGACATGGGTACACACTCCTTTCTTTCTCTCTCTCTCTCACAGCTGCCTTTTCTTCTGGCTGCAGCTCTGTCGATCATCCTTCATGAATGGGGATCCCCCGGCTTCTCCTCAGCTCCTGAGGACGGAGGGTGGTGGGGCGTCTCACCAAAATCCTGGTCGGCCAAAGACAGGTGCAGGCCAAGATATGAGAGGCTCATAACGGTGCTGACAGATGAGTTGCTCTCACAGTGTCTGGACGGAGCTTGGTGGCTTCCCCTCAGTCGTTCCAGCTCCACTCTTCCTCAGGTTGTTTGTCTCAGGCTAACGGCTGAGGTGAAGGTGTTGTTGTGCTGTCACTTCACACATGCTCAAAAATAACAACGCAGTCAAGATATTATCTGTTTCCGTTTTGGTGTGATTCACCTAAATGCAACTCAGTTAGGTCCAACCGGTATGAAAGCTACTTTAATAGATTAAACTTTTATGTAACACACTTTTAATACATTATATGTTGCAATTTTTATGGTTATGGTTAGGGTTGAGCCTAACCTTGCTTATAACTAATTATACAGCACAATAGGCGCGAATGGATGCTTTAAGTAAAATGTTACCAATGTATATATTCATAACCTTTGGCAACAAGTTGTTAGGGCATAGAAACATATTAACATTATTAACATAAAACAAAGTTGGAGATGTTCGACCAAACCAAGTGAGTTTGTGCTGATAACTAAGGCTATTTTGTGTTCACACTGATGCAAATGCATTCTTGGTGGCAAGAATCAAAGTGAAGATCTGTCTGCACAAGTTGAAAATTTTCTGAATTGAGCCCAGAAAAAGAACCCAACTCACTTCTCCTGGAACTTTATTCATCCTAACTCCACAAATGATTGATGCACCTGTTGCTAACAAACACACAGCTATCATGTGTGCGGTTGGTTCACTGGCTGTTAAAGGTTAAAAATAAACAACAAAAAAAAAACAACCAAAAACAAAAGGTCCAGTGATGATATTCTCATAAATGGCTTTGCTTTTCATATTAACTGTGAGAATTGCTCCTAAATCATTGAAGCCCAGCAGACTGACCTAAACTATATGTAAGACTCTGCAGCAGGATCTCATTAATTATTTTAAAATAACTCTGTTAATCATTAACTTAATAATGAGGTTTTCAGTTTTAAATCAAGTCATCTTAATTTTTCTTTTTATTAGTTTTATATCTTACAATCAGTGTTGGGGAGTAACAAGTTACTTGCAACAGAGAAATGTAAAAAATAATACAAAATAAATATAATTATTAAAAGTTACTGGGACAAAAAAAAAAAGTTAAAAAACTGCTAATCAAAATGTTGGTATATTGCCTACAGTGAAAAGCTTAAATGTGGAACTTTCACCATAGTGAAGTCTAAGATGGCGAAGGAACTTTCCTTTTGGTAAGAGCTCCGTTCTTTGGGGAATGTGCCCTCAAATCTTGACATTTACTTTGGATTATTTCTCTTTTTTGAATTTGCAACGCCTTTCGTCAGGCAACCTAAGTCCAGCTATGTTGGGTTTTGCCTTTTATGATGATGGACAGACAAAAATTCCTTTTGTTGGTGAAAAAAAAGTTATTTTTCTACTAAAAATCAGAAAAGGGGTAACATGACTGTGTGTTTATGGTTAAAAGTCACAAAGCAAAAGCAGTTTTCATGGACCTACAGTTATACTAGTTAGAGATTAATTTCATGGGGATATTTAAGTTAATTTTTAAGTTATTAGAATATTTAAGTCATCTACGTAAAAAATAACACAATCATGTGTGCCATGTACAGATATCAGTTATGTCAACATGAAGCTCATAAGGAAAAATTTAAATATAAACTTGTGACTGTTTAAAGTTATGGGTAAGTTCAAATGGCTTCCAAAGTGAGACGAAAATCAAAGAAAAACTTAAAGACCAAACACAAGAAATTAAGTAAAATTATCAACTTAAAAATTGCATTGCCTTGAATTTTGAGTTTTCTCAACTGTTTTGTTTATTTATTATTTTTTGCCGTCACTGGGACCTGTGATAAGGCTGTGCATGTCATGTAGGCACTGCCTTTGTACTTTAGACAATAGTTCGGTTCACCAGAATGTTTCACGTCCTCTTTTGGGAGACTTAATCAGGCTTTCCATATTAAAAAATGCTAAAGGTCATTGAGGTCACAGAGACAAAGGCCTTTATGAGGGGAGTGGAAGCCCTGTGTGCCAGGGATGACAGATGCCGAGACGTGATTGGCCTGTTCCTGCACGGATGGGATTCGCTGTCAACAGGTCCCAATTAGTCCAATCAGAGTGGAAGGAAACGGCACAGAAAGGATACTTTGTTAGTGGCACTGTTTGTGAAGCTGGAGGCAAAAACACAAAACAATCGCCAGTCCTCTCTTCCCACCCAACTGGGCCGTACCAGATTCAATGCGGGCAAATTAACTTGGGATTCGGACTTGTTGTAGCAACACTTTGTTGACACATGCTGCAATACGGGGCCTCATTGTTACAGCCTTTAATGTTACTGTTGATGTAAATACTGCCTTCTGCTTTGCCTTTGTGTTTCTGAATAGTATTCCATGACCGGACCTACTTCCTGACACAAATGTGTCATCAAGGGCCTTTCAAATCATGCACGAACACAACTTCAACCTATCCAACAGGCTGCCGTTCATGTGAGAGAAATGGAGTCGAGGGAGCCGAGGAAAGATATGCACCACAGAAAACGGATGCTGAGTCATGTGTGGAAAATAAAACTGAAATTGTGAGAAAGTTTTTTAAGAACTGCAGGACAAACAATCGGACAAAATGCCTTAACCCTTAGATGCACAAGTGGTTAAAAAAATGACCCAGTGAAGTTGTTTTCTTGCATTACCTTTGTAATTATAAGTTGTTATAATTTCATATCCCATGTATTCCTCAAAAAAACATTTTTTGAAATCATGCAGTTTAAAATTTTCACTTAACTTTTGTACATTTTAAGAAGTTTTTGTTTTTGTATTACTACCCCAAGTTTCCATAAGTGGGTCAAAAATGACCAACATGCCTTTCCTATGGAATCTTATGAGATTTTTGTCAACTGTCAGTCACAGACCACAAAGATTATATCATAAGTGTCACCCCTCAGAAAGATCAGTGTGCACAGCAATCTGATTTATAAAAGGTATTATCTTTATTTTTAAAGTCCAAAAGTATTAGACATGATGAAAGTGACATAGGCCTAATTTAACGACATGACCACAATTGTGAAGGCCTACTTATAAAACATGCATTGTGTAAAAAAGTGTGTGTGTGTGTGTGTGTGAGAGAGTGAGTGTGACTCGTGTGTGTGTGTTTATGTTATTCATGACTGTGGTAGGAAACAGTTTGTTTAATTATTGTATATCAACAAATTAGCCTATTTTATTGTTAGCTAACACGGTCTAAGCTAGCTAACATTACTGTATGTACACGCACACACACACACACACACACACACACACACACACACACACACACACCCATATTCTATTAGTCTACTGTTATGTGTAATTTTCCTGTTTTTCCATTATTTCCAAAAGTTAAAAAAGTGGAAAATAAGAAATGCTTTAAAAATGAAATCCTCTTGTGTGGACCAAAATATGATAAAGATATAACACAAGTCATTATTCCTATCCAAAATCATAAAAATGGCATATAAACGCACTGATTATCATACAGGTAATTTTTGACCCACTTATGGAAGAATGTAGGGTCCAATCGCCTGAGCTTCTAAGAGTTAAAAACTCTTGACAAAGCCACATGGAAAATGGTAAAAAATAGATCAACTGTCGATTAGAATGCAAATAACAAAATATTTTAAATGTAATTAAATAGAAATAAAAGCAGGAAATCTAATGTCACATTTGGATTCTTTTAGGCAGATCCCTACTTAGAGATCGTGACCTTACTAACTAATCAGCCAGGCTTTAGTGAGTGATGGGACATTGACCCTTGACCGGAGGAAGTCATTTAGATGGGGAGACACTGAAGGTCTGATTCATGGTCAGAGTATCAGCGGAGTCCTGATACCAGGGACGGCAGAGGTGAGGACGGACAGATAATGGGAGAGGTGGAGCAGGGACATCTTCTTTCCCAGGACCTGCCACTCCCTCGTGTCTTATAGACAGGGGTGGAAAGAGTACAATGAAAATCTACTTAAGTAAGTATTGTTACCTTGATGAAAATTTACTGAAGAAGAGGGAAAATTACTGGTGTAAAAATGACTTAAGTAAAAGTAAAAAACAGCATTTTAAGCAAGCTCATTTAAAATGTGCTCAGAGTAAAAGTTACTTGTTACTTTTTGGGGGGGTTGTAACATCATCTTTCCATCTTCATCCGTCTCCGTCTCTGCGTGCCAGCGTACCTTTGCTGTCTGGATTCGTGTGACTGACTGTTGTTCACCTTTTGGCGTGGCAGTCAGTCAACCAGAGCCAATCAGATGGACATTTACTGGCATGCAGTCACAGCTTGTAGGAATTTACTGTCTCAGCTTTTTTAAAACTTTGTAACTGAAGCTATTTAAAATGCAGTAAAGTACAGCTACTTCTAAGAATATGCACTTAAGTAAAAGTAAAATTACTGATTAAAAAAAAAAACTCAAAAAAGTACAAGTACTCAAAAAGGCTATTCAATTACAGTTACTTGAGTAAATGTAATTGATTACTTTCCACCTCTGCATATAGACGTCATAGAATCAGTGTATAATAGTGCAAGTAAGAAAAACATAATGAAATTCCATGTAAACACCCATTAAATGCATTTAGATGCTTTTACTGTTCATGCACATTTTTACTTCCACTAAAATGATTTCACTGGCGTGTCTCACAAAAAGAGAAGTGTTCTTTTTGAAGACCTCTCCATTTTGGTTTGTAATTCTTGGTGTAGAGACACAGGGATTGGTGTGGACATGGTTTAGAGGTCTTGTTCTATTTTGTGTGGCATATTATTTTAGGGCTGTCTGGGATCTTTAAAAACACTCCTGCTAATATTATTCCAGAGATCCTATTGGAGCGTATTGTTGCAAATGGCCACAGGAGCAGACGGATGCCAGCCTCCCATGGTCTGATTCTGGACTTCTCAGATATGGTTTTTCCACTGTGCATGTGTACCATGAAACACACAGACTACCACTGTGTGGCATGCTTTTCCATAGTGTTGTGCAGTTTGATTTGGTTCAAGTTAAAATGTATTGCTGATACAACACTAAAATGATCCAACCCTACTGCCTAATCATGAATGTTTTTCCTTTGACAATCAGCATTTGGTTCTGGAGAAATCCTGGAAAACCTCCTAAGAAAATGATGGCAGTAACAGCCATGTGACAAATCTGGAAAGATATCACCAATAACAGAATTTTCTATTACAAGAAAAACCTTCAGAATTCTATGGAAAAGGGGATATCATCCTGATCCTGACAATATTCTCTCAAATCAGATGAGAGGAAAATCTCTGAAAAGTAGCACATTCACCATAACAGGCTTAGTGTGAGTACTGTGAGTGAGACGTTGGCACTGTGGTTAAAGCACAGTGTGTTTGTGCTTTACTAGATACTTGGCTTGTATAAACACCTGCTCCATGAGGTTGTCAGAAACATTTCCACTCTGCCTAAAACAGTTTTTTGAAAGAAACTTTTGTAAATGATTTAATAGAACATGACCTCCTGTGATTTGAGATGTAAAGAGCAACTCTGCTGATTTTCAACCTTGTCTCTTTCTCTCCAAATTAAGGGGTTTTCTGTCTTACAAAGGTGGATTACTTCTTAACAGGGTAAATCACCACGGTAACTTATGCTGAATGCCTAACCTGCTCCAAAGCAGGTTATGTTTGAGATAAGAGATCAGTGGGTACAAAAGCACCTCACTCTGACCAATCAAATCAATCAGTTCTCTTGGAGAATGACAACACCATTCATAAAAGATTACATGGAGCGCAGAGCGCAACTCATGAGGAAGTCTCTGAGGAGAGAAAGCGAGTACACAGACTGACAAACCTCTTTAATTTTATCTGACGATTTCTTTGAGTATGATTTTTCTGTGTGAGCCTCTTAAACCGTCTGCTGCAGAAAATAAATGAAGCACTAAAGTGTTTTCCTTTTTGCACTTTAAGATATCAAAGTTAATTCTACTTACCGCTTTGAATTACATTTTATATTCATTTTTCATCACTCCAAATTTCTTTTGGACCCCGAATCTAAAATAACAAATTGAATAAATGAAGCTAAGTAAACTTAAGTAGGCTAGTCTAATGTGAAACACACATTTAATAATTAGGTATATTTGTTCCTCAATAATGTTGTAGTGATATTAAATACGCTATAAAATTGGTCTGAGGAAGAGCTTAAAAACGTATCAATTGTTTTTAATATATGAATCTCTCTTTTGTAGGTATCGCTCTGCTGCAGGTATTTTGTGATTCAGCACTCATCCCATGTGTGTATGTTTCTTTTATGACCTTCACATTGATATTAAATGGTTCATGCATTCACCAGTTGGCGATTTTATTTCTGATCTTTCTGCATCTGATGGCTGCAAGCGCGTTGCTTTTCATTTGAATATTAGTTTGCTTGCGCTTGCGTGTAAGTTAGGAAAACCTCAGTTAAATTACTGAGTTTGTGTGACTGCCTAGCTGGATCGTTTTTGTAGGTATAGTAAAGCTGGGTAATGCAAAAAGATCCAAGGCATGTTAAAATCGTTTTGTAGTGGACCAAAAACCCCTCGTAATTGAAAAATGCAAAATTAATAAATGTTCTGATGCGACGGATAACAATCTTGGAAATCCAGCAACTACTGTTTTTTAGTGATGCAATGCATCCTGGTACATGTAGACACAGCAAGAATGGCTGTGTGAGCAAGAAAACTCAGAAAACTCTCTTCTCTCTCAATATGGCACAAACTGAGGAATGTACTGCTTCAGTTGACTACAAT
>JAPXVT010000024.1:5155574-5166009 GCA_029823135.1 Acanthurus reversus
CTCTGAAAAAGCGTAATTTGAAAAACTACACATCCGATTGTCTTTTAAGTGACGTCTTAACAGCGATCTCTTACAGAAGCGACACTCTCAGCTGCAGCTCTCAACATGCCCATGCTTATAATGAATTTGACCTCTTTTAATACTTTCTCCCTAGAACTGTGAAACCTAGAACCTAAACTGTGCTAAAGTTACAGCCATGTTGGCATTTGTGTGAGACGAGAGACGTAGTTCACTGAGCGGTTCCGCAAAAATGATGTTTCACTTTACTGTTTGACAACCAAATTCAGATCTCTTGACAAGGAAAATGATCTTTTAAATTGCCAGCCATCATATGTATAATTCATGGCACAAGTCAAAACGAGACCAGAAAATAATTCCCTTCTTGCCATAGGATCACATTTAATTTTTTACTAAATTAAGGTCCCATGGCCTGAAAGTAGAGGGACGTGACTTAGCTGCACTGTAGAGAGAATGTGTCCTGTATGTCCATCCATACATTTTTCCAGTAACCGTTTATCAGATTGGATTCACTTAACACTTGGCTGGTGCATTTTCGATTGTGAAGTGGTTTGAAAGAGTGGCACTTGAGGAAAACATAGAAAGAGTAACATCATCCTGCGTGCAGGAGTTTAATTGACAGTCAGAACATTTTACTCAGAGCCTTGTACAGAAATAATAAGCATTGACCTTCTCTCTTAACATCACTGGTCTTAACTAATGAGGCGTCAGCTAATTAAGTTTTAACGTTAACGTTTTGATAACCCTTCTTAGTCAGTGCTGACACATCGTCCTGCATGCTAGAGTTTAATTGACAGTCAAAACATTATACCCAGAGTCATGGAAAGAGAAGTTTGGGGTTAACCTTCTTCTACATGGCTCTGGAGAGACCTAACAAGATGTGTTACAACAAGTGTTAATAACAAAGGCAATTACTATTGTAACGACCCTGGACAGGCAGGACTCCTTGGCCCTCGGCCAATGGGTTAAACCCTCAGGCTGACTGGTCAGCGTCATAGTCTGTGGTCCAGGCGACCTGGTTCGAGACTCCCTCCTCCTTCGCCACACTATCATCAATGACAAATTAATTGGTAGCAAAGAATTTAATCAAATACATTAAATTAAATTTGCTCGATTGATGTAATCAAATAAAAGCTATTTTTGCTATAATATGGCTCTGTCTCTACAATGATACAGAACACTGTCAGGGGATATTCAGATTCAGATTCAGAAAAACTTTATTTGTCCCCGGGGGGCAATTTAAGGATGCAATATGTTGTTGTGGAAATGAAGCTTTGATTGAGAAAAAAATGCATTTGTATTGTTTCGTAGGTCAAATATTTATTTTTTTTATTATGATAAATTGCATAATTGTTAATGTTACCAATGATCAATTAGATGAAATATTAACAATTTGTAGCCCTAGTCATTAAGCTAATGTTAGCAAGCTACCTTCAATAAATAATGTCAAACTTTTGGCGACTCGCTTCAGCATAATTTCAAGAATTTACTAGTGGTAAAGATTTCATCCTTTTACTGTAAAGGTTACATATGGAAAAAAGACTGAATATAGCTCACATCACTGACAGTATTGTATAGCATGTTATTAAATGCAGTCCAACATGCACACACACACACACACACACACACTCACACTTTCTGTAGAATGGCTGGGTAGTAAATTTTCCCCGAAATAAAATACAACTATCAATGAAACAATTATAGGAGGGAAAATGGAACTCCAAAAAATGAGGATGGGTGGGTGGGTGTGTGGGGGCATAAAACTGGGAAAAACAGCTTAAATAACGATGACTGAGAGGTAAAATGATAACTGACACACAGAATCATGAGAGAAAGATAACAAAGATAAAGAGAGTGTGTGACAGGATAAACAGAGACGCACATAAATTACAGCCAAGGTGAGAATCAGCACAATTGTGCTTAAACATGAGCTAGAGGAAACAGGAAGGAGACGCAGAGCAGACCAGAGTCAGTTGATAAATGATTCCAGTGCAGCATGGGACGCTCTTGCCTCTTCATATTACGCGGCTGACCTTGGGCTTATGAGCTGTAATAAAACGTGGCCAAGCACTCCTGAAATTGGTCCACTCGCCGTAATGCTCCACAGCCTTCTGCTGCATTTGCATACTGCTTTTATAGAGTACAGTACATCCAATACATACAAATACTGCACCTTGGGGACTGCGGGAGAGATTATCAGGGTGATGATGAGGATGATGAAGACGCGGCGTGCAGCCAGGGGTCGATGGCAGTGACAAGAGATGAGGAGACGGGGAGGACAGACAGAAAATGTAAGAGGAATGGTAATGTAGGGGTGGGAGCGGAGTAGTGATTTTTGTGATGGCAGGAGTGGAGGTGATGATAGAGAAGAGGAGGATGAAGTACTGTAATGGAGGAAGAGGAGATGATAAGGTGAGGGAATAACATGAGACCAGGGCAGGGTGGATTGATGATGACAAAGAGGAGAGAGGAGACGAGGAAATGTAAAGGAATGGTACAGTAGAAAAAGACAAATGAGGATGATTAACAGAGGGGAAGAAAAATGTATCGCAGGGCCGAGATAAACCCAATGATTTTTCACGGCAGTAATAATAATAAAGCTCGAGACATTTCCAGAGTTTTCTAGATGTTCATAAAGTTAACTGTGCTTTGCTGCTGTCGCATCAGTCAGGATGAAATCTGAAATGTCACCTCGCAGCACAACATGTTCTGTTTCTGCAGTGGCGGCAGCTGTGAGTGGGAAGATGAGGATGAGGAAGACCAAGTGCAAGATTATTCCGTCACTTTTTAACACCTTCAAATTTCTCTCCTGCCTTTTTACACCTTCGCCATCACAATCACCTTCTTCAAGTCCTCACGGTGAGGAAAAAACACCCTGGTCTTATTTTGGGGGGCTAATAACGGCGGAACAAACAGCGTGTCTCTCTCAGGGCTCGGCTGGTATTATCTTCAGCCATTATTATGTTTCTGCAAGGTCTCTGTGCTCCTCTCCAGAGGCTCCTGGGCTTGTAATGGAGCTGTGAAGCAACAATCCTGCCCCAATTCAGATTAACTGGTCAGTTTGTTTTCTTAGGCTAAAAAAAAACAATAAATTGCTGCGTTGAACTGATTAAGTGAAAGATGAAAGGATGAGGAGGAAGAAAGCATCATGAATAAATTCCTGAGACACAAATTGAGGACGAAATGAACTGAGCCTTGAAATAACAATTTTCTGAAAGAAGTGACACTGGATTGAAATGAAGTCTGACTTTGATATTTTGAACAAAGAGGATAAAATGTAATAAGACTGACATTTTTTATTATTAGGTCTTAAAATCCAATTTTTGCCAAGCTAACAGAGAGGCTCAGGGGATGTCAGTGTTAGTCTGCCAGTTGATGCTGCACTTTGGTCCAGACCAGGAGTGAAAGTAGTTTTAAATTCTTGCCAGTACTACTAACACAACCTTCATCGCTTCGTATTGTTCAACTCTCCTCAGCTTAAAGCATCCTTGAAAAAAATGTGTCTATTTTTAAAACCTGTATGGAGTAGGAAAAAAATTGAAACACTGGACATTTTGTACAGCAAAAGATTTGTTTTAATGGTTGAAGTGCAACTTTCAAAACTTTTAAAACACCCATAACTTGTTTTGTTTCAATTTACAGCAGTTTAATTTAATTTAACACCCTAATAGTTTTTAAGATTCTGTCTTTGGACTTTCAGACATTTAAGTGTCACATAAATAAATGAGAGAACAAATGATTGTGAGTAAAATGCCTCAACTTGTTTTGTTTTACGTTGGATTCATTTATTAATTGTCCTTAATTGTGCAAACGGCATTATTAAGGCCTGTGGTTTGGGTGTGAAAGAAATCAAACATGCCAGAACAATAAATCAAACACACCTTTTCACAGGCCCTGTGTTTCAGAAGTAAAGGTACGCTGCAGTGTACCGATGAGTTACAGAGGAGTCTCTGATCGTGAGCTGCTGTCTTTGTTGCTGGAGTAAAACAGAACATCATGAAACATCACAACTTATTCTGTTACACATTTTACTTTTGCAGCAAACGCCTGCCTGCCAAAACCTTACAGCACTGGATATCAGTCAGTTGCAGCGCGGTAGCAGAAGCACGCGCTAAAGTAAACGAACGTAAACCAACGTTAATGAAAGGCAGCTGGGCTTGGACAGCATGGATCAAAACACTGCATGGACAGTGCAGAAGCAATTCACAAGGACTAAGAACCACTGATGAAGAGATGACGTGTTGTTTAAGATGTCATAACGTTAGCAGGCGTGTGTTCTTGGCAAAAGTAAAACCGTGACTGGTTTTGAATGTGGGTTTTGACAGGCAGCCCCTTCACCCTTCTTTCCACTACTGCACACCGCCACTGAATCTTCAGGTGGGTATATTCGATGTTCTACACCTTTATTTTGAGACCAGGGCAGTCTTGAGAGCTGGAGCTCATTGCTGATGTTAGCGCTAGCTGAAAACAAAAAAGGAGCATGTGCACTAAGACAATATGTCAAAAAAAAATCAAAAATACTTGTTTTAAAAGACATGAAACTCACTGGATGTTTAGTGCTGTCCTCTCATGTACCAACACTAAAACACGAAGCTAAACATGGACGTGTAACCCAGAAACAGCAGTTTGTTGGTTTAGTGAAGCAGCTGAAAGAGCCGCTTTTGGGTTATATATGTTATTGGGTTATATGTTTAGCTTCGTGTTTTAGTGTTGGTACATAAGAGGACACCACCGAACATTTGGTGAGTTTTACATCTTTTAAAACGAGCATTTATTGCATTTTCTGACAGACTGTCTGAGTGCACATGCTCCTCCGCTGTTTTTAGCTAGCGGTTGTTGTCAGCAATGAGCTCCAGCTCTCAGGACTGCACCTGCTGTCATAATAATGCTGCAGAGCATCATATATGATTGGAAATATCCTTATTATAAGGCTTAAAGTGCAAAAAACCAAACTTCTCCTTTCAAAGAACAGATCTAACCATGCAGTTAATCTGTTTATGTGATGTGTTTAACACAATAATAGGTCTGTATGGTCTGAGTCACGGCGTAAATTCCAACAGTGCAACTGGTGCAGTGCAGCGGGCCCCAGAAATTTCAGGGGCCAATGAAGGACAATAATTATTGCTGCTGAAATTATACAGATAATGTAGATCCTTTTGCCTCACGAATAACAATGCTAATGCTTAAACCATGAATGTGATGCTGTATGTACCACTTACTCATCTTGTATATTATGCTTGCAATTTTGTATGTGTCCGTGCATGAGTGTATGCTTGTGTCTGGGCTGAGGAGGAGGGCCGAAGAAAAATATTTGAACCAGGGCCAATCAAATTATTTTATACTCATGGTTACGCACAGACAGTAGGCTATGTTTTGTAATTAATTATAAACTGTAATTTTGGATAATTTGTTGTGTACAGGTCGAGCATCTGCTCTGAGAAAAGAGTGCAGGATGAAGCTTTCCTTTTTCTGTTTACCTGATACTTCATCTGACACTTTACTTTTATGCTTAATATTTATCTTTTGCTGTGAATTTTAATTCATTTAAATTGATATAAACCTTAGCCTATATTTGAGATATGCAGCATTTCTCATTTTTGTTTCCACTTTTTTAATATAATAATAACACGTGGCACTCACCCAGACGGATATGACACCAGCAGCCACTGAGATATAAAACAGCAGGAGAATTATCCTTGTGAGCCAAGAAAGTGCCACGAGGTGTCAACCACAACATAGAGCCACAGCGTCCACCACCTATCTCTCTCGCCTTGACACCGCACCAAACATCAGAAACACAGCACAGAGTCCCAGCAGGTTTAGAGAGGCTCCTGCAGATGTGCACAGGGAATGGGTTACATTAGCATGCTTACATTGTAAAGTAAGATGCTGCATGTGACTGTATGTGCTGCGTCTGTGCTGTATATTTATGTGAACTGCATTGATGCTCTTCCTTTCTTTGCTTGCATGTCCTGCACTGTATCTGTGCTTGCTATAACTGTATTTAATGCCTCTCCTTTATCCTCACTGCTCTGTCTTCTTGTATTTAATTAATGTATTGCCAAATAGTGTATTTGTAGGGTGCCTTCTGTCATCTGGCCAGGGACTACAGCTGGAAATTAACCATGATAAAGCTGCCCTATTCACTGTAATTTTTACAGTCAATTTATAGGGATTGACCACAAGATTTTAAACTGATGAACTAAACAGAGATGGTAAACATGATGAACATTATAAATTCTCAATATGAGCATGTTACCATCATCATTCTGAACATATTGGCATGCAAAGAATTTGGCCTGAATCTCATAGAGCAGCTATCAAACTGTCAATTCAGCTACTTCTACAACTGACCCTTCGCTAAGCGCCGCCCTCCAACGCAAACGGGCCAATCAGAGCGTAACATATGCCAGCTCTGACCGGAGTCTGACAACGGCTGTGCTTCACTGAAACTCATGCAATCTTTCCAGATTTTCGACATTTTCTGGCTGGTTCTGTGGATTTTGAGCTCGTCCTGGTTAAACGTTGTGTCTGTGGCACTTTTAAACGTGATGCTTGTTATTCGGCGAGGTTCGAAGAAGATTTACGTTCTTTAACTTTTCAAAATCAAACGCTGAAAAGTGTCCTCATTACCTGTTGAACCCTTCATGGTTTAACAAGCACAGCTAATGTTATGTCTGGTTCGGTAACCCTTCAATTAACAATTAAGCCGTGTTCCCTTATTATTAGTTAATATTAGTTGATTTTAGCTGGTTAATTTGAGTTACTTATAGCTATTAAGAGCGCTAGTAACCATGGAAAGCTAAGCTGAAGTCTATGGCTAAAGTCTGAAAGTAGCAGCTCTCAGCAGTCTGCAGCGGTTAACTTGAACTCAAACCCGAGTGAAAAGCCCAACTGTAGCTTTAACGTTAATATAAAATGAGACGTGTCCTCTGCTTGTCCTGAACGGGTCCTAAATTGTTACAAGAGTCCTTAATTGTTTTGTGAATGAAGAGGAACACAAGTCAAAGCTGCTGTACGGTGATCTGTAGATTTTAGCATGTGTCTTCGTGTTCATAACTCTAAACTGTTTTCACTGCTGAGTCAGTTTAACTTCCTGTATTTATCATTCGAAGACGTATTGCAGACCTTCTGTATGCTTCTGTCTGAAATTGCATTTTTGATTGTCCAAAAATTAAACAATATCTCCAAAAGCTTGGTAGACATAGCAACGGTAACTAAGGGGGGGCGTGGCGTGGCTTAGCAAAGGGTCAGTTGTGATGATGGCACGCTCTTTCATAAAGCACGATGATCAAGTCAAATTTCTTTTCAACAATATTTGGTCTCTGTTAATTATGACGGGACACAATACGCTGTGTGTTTGCAGGCTATTTGCGGTCCCCAGAATGTGTCATAACGCTGTTGTTAACCTCCAACTATAATAGCACAACCACCAGGCTATTTTTGCACCAAGGCAACAAGTCAAGAAGTAAATAAAAGTTTCTGTAGCATCTGTTTAAACTCTGGTTACAAAGTGCTTTACAGCAATATCACTGTAGAGAAAAAATAAACTAAAATAAATAAAATAAAATAAAAGGGAATTCACAAATACCAGGAGCAAAGCACTACAAAAGAAAAACAATGAAATGTTTTTCAACCCTTCACAGCACATCTACACACACAAACAGAAAGCAAACAACAACCAGTCAACACACAGAGCAACCGATGAAATCACAGAGAAGCCAACTTAAGAAGAGGATTTTGAAATTCTTTTTGAACAAAAAACTCAGCTGATTCAGTGTGACGGAGGTTGTTCCAGGGTCAGGGTGCTGGGAACACAAAAGAGCAGTTGGAGAAGTTCTGGTTAAATGACCCCAGAGACCGTAGAAAGTGAGAAGCTTGAAAATGCAGGAGCGAAGCCTGGTTGTGCTTTTTTAAAATTGTGTTGATATAAAAAGTCAGTTTTGAATGAATAAAACTACGGTTTTCTCGTCCTCGCTTTTACATTCTTTTGTGTTTGATTTTTACGGTAAGATGTTGCAGCTTTGACAGCTTTCCACCTGTGGCCACTGTGGTAAAATCAGTGTGCGCTCCAAAGTGGATGAACCCTTCTGATCTTTAGTAACCCCTGTGGCACCACCTTCATCACAAAGTTAACAGTATGCTGTTTGTTCTATCAAGCTGTTTTTTTGCTGTGTTATAGAATGTAACTCGCAGGCTGAAGGAGAAAAATCGTGATTTTAGAGTTTTAGGACTTTATCTTCCAGCAGGTGCAAAGGCCACACACAGCACTGCCGTTTATGTCATTGCTATCTTCCAACTGAGTCGTGATTTTCATGTCCAGCGCTCACGTTGTCTCGATAGCAAATGAACTTGGGTTTATGTGTGTGTGCCATGGGAGTGTGGGTCTTAAAATGAGGTGTGGTCGGGCGTGCACATTCTTTCAAACAATATACAACATAGGAAAAAGAATAAAATAAAATTAACACATACATGTGAAAGAAAAGAACAAACAAACAAAAAAAACAAAACAAAACAAAACCAGCATAGTCACACTCTTAAAAAAGTCTGAAATGAACACCAATAGATTCTGCAGCTGCAAGATTTTGGGAGCTTCTTGTCCTGTTTTGTTTATCTCATATCAGTGCCTTGTCAGGCTGTTTTATCTTTATACTACAAACTGTTTTGTTTGCATTTTAAGCTCTTTTGTGGACTGTAGCATCTTGCGTGTCCTGAAAGGCATTTTCCAATAAAATGTATTATTAGTATGTTTATTATTAAGGCATTAAATTCATCCCCTTTGCACCTGGATCATGTGCTGTGTGAACAGCAAAGTGGACCTGGACACACCCCAACTGAACTTGTGTACCATAGGTTGTCAAAATAGGGCCCTTAGTTTTTTCATAGAAGTGTTTCCAAAATACAATTTTGTATTAATGTTAAGGTTCAGAAGTTAACTGGAGGACTGAGGAGTCCTTTGACCAGAAGGAGCACTTAGTAAGATTTATGTTTATCTGGAGTTTCTGCCATAAAATAACCAACATACAGCAGATATGTTTGCAGGTATGTCGGACTTCTGAGGTTTTTAAGTTGGAGGCTAAATAGTGTTTTATGGTGTTACAAAGCTGAAGAGAATTCCAAACAATATAAACTGCAACTTTAGGAGGATTTTCCGGCACGAGCAGAGACTTCCAGTCGAGGGACTGCCTCCATAATTCATCAATAGTGAACTGGTTGTGGATGGAGCGCACTGAAGTGATTCCACAATGCACGAATGTGCTGACTGTTCATATCGTTCTTATCATTAATATGCATTTTGCTTCATTTTGTGAAGTTTTAATGTCCCAAGGCAGCCTAAATGTTGTTTTAGAAGCTGTTCCACTCAAAATTAAGTTTTAAGGATTCAGGTCAGCCAGCACTATTTAAATCAGCGAGGAAAAGAAGAAAAGAAAAGCAGACGACAAAACTCTCATTGAATCGTTGTCCTATTTTATACTGAAGAAAATGATGGTTTTTAGATAGCAGAGAGGCGAGGGTTTAATGCACTGATGAACACAGCTGTTCCAATACACAAATGCAAAAGCACTATTGTTCTTTTTAACAGATATTGTGATAATATTTTAATCATGAATATCTTTGACCACAGTAATAGCGAAATGGTGACAATCTGAGATTTGACAGCCCTAAAATACGCCATAAAAGATCTGGTGCATAGACTACTGCAGCTTCTATTTTCTTTATTTCATGGCTGACAGACTGCCTGGAGTGAGTGCGGACATGAAAAAGACTGTGTTAGAAAGGAAAGTAAAAGACACAAAAAGGATAAAAAGAGCCTTCAAAAACAGCCAAACAGATCAATCATGACAGAGCAATGTAAAAGGCAATAAAATACCAGACTATAAAGACAGAAAAGGTAACTGAAATGACATCAAAGTCATTAGAGTTCTTTTACTCATGTTTAAAGCCAGTGAAAGCAGGTGTGTTTAAAGATGCCTTTTATAACTTCAACAACATGGGCTGAGCTGAAAGATAACTGCAGCTTTTAGTTGAAATTATGGATGATTGTGGGTTTTCAGCTACACTGTCATGGAGTGGAGCGTTTGACAAGTCACAGACAGAAGACAGTGTCATGTCGTATTAGGAACTCGTGGCTGATTAAAGGAATCTTAAAACATATTCTGAATGTAAAGGACAACCAACGCAAAGAAGCCAAAACAGGAGTTACACGTCGCCTCTGATTAGGTTCGGTAACACTGCTGCTGAACTCGGGACCAACAGGAGAGTCAAGAGACCAACAAGCATGAATGCATTAATGACATACTGGCCTGAGGTGGAAAGTAACAAATACATTTACTTTCATTACTGCAACTGAGTAATTTTTTTGTGTACTTGTACTTTTTTAAGTAGTTTTAAAAATCTGTAATTCTAGGCCTACTTT
>JAPXVT010000024.1:5805287-5816423 GCA_029823135.1 Acanthurus reversus
CCCCAGGAGAGGCCGTCCAAAAACAAATAAACTTCTAGTTATATTCTTTCTCATATTCTATCTAAAATTACTTTAAAATTATATCACAGCTGTTAGGCTGTTGTTCTTTTGTGTTCTTTTGATGTTCGTGTTTGCAGAGGCCAAACAGTGTGTTGTTCACAGCTGTGCACAACATTATATATGCCACCTTCAGGGTCGATGGAGGCCCCATCTCTGGCACCGTTATTTTGGGGGTTGCGGGCTGAAAAGTTTGGGAATCTCTGCCTTAACTAACCAAAAGAAACAAGCTGATGTGCACTGAAATCAGAGTCGGGGAGTAACTAGTTACATGTAACAAAATTATGCAATTAAGTGACAAATAAATGTAACTGTAATCAGTCACTGAGAAAGGATGTGTAATTAAATTAAAATTTATTATGAAAATGTTGATGATTACAAAGGGGGTTACATCTGAATACCTTCTGTACAAAGCTCAGGCTGTATGTTGAATAATGCTCATTTTGACTTTGAATGTTTTGATGCGCACAGTGACTTCTTTTGCCATTTCCTGTCAAGGTCGTTCAGTAAAGTTTGACTTTTGATTGGTTCTCTTGTTTGAATTTGCAGCGCCCCACGTCTGCCTGGTTTAAACATTTGAAAATGGTTGAAAACATTCATTAAAAATTAAGAAAAGTAATCAGAAAGTAATCAAATGCAATTGAAAGTTACATTACTCATTACATTTTGAATAGAGTAACTAGTAACCTGTAACCTATTACATTTCCAAAGTGACCTTCCCAACCCTGACTGAAATCAAATGCAAGAACTCATGATGAAGGATTTGTTTTTTTTAATGCCTGTTCGAATATTCTTTCAGACTGATACATTTAATTCTGGTGGAAATGTTGCTGCTGCTGCTTTAAAGCAACTATCGGTAACAAGAAAACGACTTTGTTTGCAATAAAAAAAAATCCGACACAAGTCATTATTTCACGATGTAATCCAATTGCACTGCAATCAAAAGTCACTCCAGGATGATATATAATGACTTGGCAGCGGCTGCGCCTTGTCGTTGCCTCGGCTGTGTGCCAGAGCGGCAGTGTGAACCGGGCACAGGAGGCGCCTCGTGTTGTGTTCGGTGCTGACGAGGCTGCAGTCCTGTGGGCTCGTGCTCTCGCGCTTGCAGGGGCGTGGCTCTTCTTCTTCTTGGATCAGGACCCGAGACAGCGACAGCTCTGCGCAGCACACACCACCACACAGGCCCGACGTGCAGCACACTGTGACTCCACACAACTGAACGCATCTTAGAAATCTGACTGTTGTGTTTGCTACAAAAATGATCAAGTTCCACAAACATCTGGCTGTCTGGGACATCAGATCCACACACACATCAGACCTCTGGAAGTGATCTAACTTACAGAGTTTCTGAGAAGAACGAGACTTAGAATAAATCTGCAGTTTTTATGCTTTCAGAATGAGACGTATGTCATTTGATTTTGGTGAGATGCAATAAGATGATAAGTTGTGAGTGAATGATCAGTTCATCATTTTTTGGGGGGGCGTTTAACGAGACTGTGATGATGTGAGAGCGCAAGAATCGGGCCACTGTAACCAGTCTCATCTCATCCCGTATTCCGATATTGCGGAGGTCGAGCGGCTGGAAGCAGACTGCAGCATCAAAACGCGCTGTGGCGCACAGCTCTGCGCATCGATCCGCTCAGCCGTTCTGCTGGGACAGCAAAGAAAAAGTGCAATGACAGTGGACAGCGTGGACTGCTTTAACATAGGACAGTCCGGTGGGACAATAAATATACACGTGCGATTTGATTAGAATGTGGTTTTGTTTTCATGACAAGTCAGATCATGAAGGAATTTAGTTTATGGCAGCATGAAAAGTGCAGATCGCCACGTGGCCTGTGGGCTCGCGGGTCAAACAGACAAAAAAAAAAAAAAATGAAGCCCCAGTATAAAACGTGATCTTCATATGAAGTTGCTGTGATGATGCCGAGCTGCGAGGCAGAAAAGAGGATCTGCATGAGTGAATTTGTGTCTCCCCAGAGGGAGGAGGAGGCTTTCTGCAAAACCTTGCAGGTTTCCCTCATCCTCTGATGTTCCTGCGTCAGATGATGCGCCGCCGCCTTCGCTATAAAAGCACCTGTCCTGGCCAGACTCACTCGCATCTCACGTTCTCTCTCTCACACACACTCACCCTCACACACTCTTAAACTCCACACACACTCTCTCTCTCCCGTTCAGAGCAGCGGCACCGGACACCATCACGGTAAAGGAAACATGAGTTACTCCAGCGACATTTACACCAGCAGCTCCTATCGGAAGATTTTCGGAGATGCGCCCCGGTCCGGTCGCGTGGGTCTGGGCAGCAGCAGCCCGTCCCGCCTGCACTCTGCGGGATACCGCAGCGGCCACCGCATCTATGGGTCCCCCTCCGTGATCTCCTCCACCACCTACCGCAGGACGGCGGCGCCCGGCCGAGTCTTCTCCATGCCGGACTCCGCGATGGACCTGACCCAGTCCACCGCGGTCACCAACGAGCTCAAGATCATCCGCACCAACGAGAAGGAGCAGCTGCAGGGCCTCAACGACCGCTTCGTGTCGTTCATCGAGAAGGTGCACAACCTGGAGCAGCAGAACAAAGTCCTGGAGGCGGAGGTCACGATGCTGCGCCAGCGCAACAGCGAGCCCTCGCGCCTGCACGAGCTGTACGAGCAGGAGATCCGCGAGCTGCGGGCGCGCGTGGAGGAGCTGACGCACGAGAAGAGCCAGATGCACCTGGACTGCGTGCAGATGAACGAGACGCTGGATCGCGTGAGGGAGAAGCTGGAGGAGGAGGCCAGGCTGCGCGAGGAGGCGGAGAACGTGCTGAAGGGCTACCGGAAGGACGTGGACGACGCGACCCTGGTGCGCCTGGAGCTGGAGAAGAAAGTGGAGTCGCTGCTGGACGAGATCGCCTTCCTGAGGAAAGTTCATGAGGAGGAGCTGCAAGAGCTGCAAGCGTCCCTGCAGGCCACACAGGTAGCCCACACACCTGTGCTCAAATGAGCTGTAGGTCACTGGCAGCTGGCACAGACAGGTGGTAGCCTACTGATCCTATCATGTATTTTTTTTTTAAATGTCGCATCCATAACGCTACATGTTTTAGCATAACAAAGGCTAGCCAACTTATCACTAAAGGTCCTAAAATATTTTAAACTTGTGTACCGACTTTCCAGCCTCCCCTGTAGTCTCTAATGGCTTCCTTTCAGATTGTAACATTCATATAAAACCACAAATCTTCATGGAATCACAGGAAAACCTCTGATAGACGACGTACTGCGACGTCCTCTAACTGCGCACTTCACTGATGGCACTGCAGTTCCGTCTCAGCACCACGCGCTCTCCTCCCTCCCTCCCCCCTCCGGGTCTCGAGCGCCCCTGCGGCGTCGCGCGCGCCTCAGTCCACCCCGTGCAAACTTTTAAATGTTTAAGGATGCGTCGTTTTTTAGCAAGTTAGCAGCAAACCGTTGGTCGACGCTGCTCTGAACCGATATGTCGTTAAACTGTGTGGAAATATGATCATGTTACAGGAGCGTCTTTTCATATGAACAGGTAGCCTACCCGTAGGTCATTATAAACTACAGGTAGGCTACTGTAAGCCCCGCCATTAGCTAGTCAGTATGTTAGGGGGAATTATCATGTTTTTTTTTTTTATTAAAGAGGCAGGATGGGAAAGCACCAGTCAAATGCTGGTGAAATATGAAAGTGTCTGGTAGGCCGATTTAAGACACAAAATGATGATTTCTTATTGCGTAGTTGGTGAATTCGGACATTTATCTGGCAGAAGTCTGTAGATGTTTAAATCCAAAAAAGTAATTTCCGGTCTTGTAAGGATTTGGGAAATGGGCTCGAAGAAGGAGGGGAGAGGAAAAAAAAATGCGGAGACGGAGCGCAAAATCTATGGGTGTGGTCGTCCCAAGGTGCAGCAGATAAGAACAACCAGGATTTGGAAGGTTACTTTGGAAATGTAATAGGTTACAGATTACTAGTTACCCTATTTGAAATGTAAAAAGTAATTTAACTATTTTAATTACTTTATCACAGTAATATATAGTAATGTTTTGTTTGTTTTTTTAACATTTGATTACTTTTTAATTACTTTTATAAATTTCTATCACGTTTTTAACTGTTAACCATTTTCAAATGTTTAAACCAGGCACACAAATTCAAACAAGAGAACCGATCAAAAACATCAGAATAGCATCGAAATTTACTAAACGACCTTGACTGGAAATGACAAAAGAAGTCACTGTGCACATCAAAAACATACAAAACAACAAAATGAATATTATTCCACATATAGCCTAAGCTTTGTACGGAGAATATTCAGATGTAACCCCCTTTGTAATCATTAACATTTTCATAAGTGACTGTAATGTAAGTACACATAATTTTTCAGTAACTGTAACTGATTACAGTTACTCGCCAACACTGGGAACAATCCTGTGAAGTAGGCTACACTAGCAGCTGTTTTCATGTACATTTCAAACAGAACGGTTTTAAAAGCAGCACAACAGTAAAAAATCATTTCTGACAAAAAACTTTTGGTATCTCTTGTGCAGAATGAACCCTTGCGCCAGCAAAAGACGGAGTTGTTTTCATTAACAGAACCATCAATAATATTGATTCATGTACTATAAACATGCTCCAAGAGGAAGTCTGAGCTTTTTTGTTGGCCTGTAAAACAGTGCTGGAGCTCATCATGCTGCAGAAGGAGTAGGCTGAACAAAAAACAAGAAAAGCAAAGACTTCATGAATAAGGGAAGCAGCAAATTTCTCTCTCTGCAGAAATCAATTCATTGAATGTGCAGCAGCATTGAGTAGCTAAGTCTTGCAGTGGGCTGATGGTTGCTGGGTAGATTTCTCCAGGGTTTCTCCTCTTGCCTGCAGGGAATATCATTGCCATGCCAGATATTGACAGCACAGCTTTCTCCAGAAGAGAAGCCTGAGTCAGCAGTCGATTCATCAGTCCTGCATCAGTCCACCTCGGTGGACAGCAACTCTGCTCATCAACGCCCTGCTCAGCTTATACATATATGCATTCAGAATGTCACCAGAGGGAATACAGTCTTACTATAGCACAGAAAAAGAGTTGGGTAACCAAGAAATTAGCTCGCACCTGCAGGCAGTTAAACGGTATATTGTTTTGTACAGTTGGATTGTGTGTTTAATCAGTTTGATTCAGAGTTTGTACAGTATAAAAAAGCACAAAGAAATATTTCTGAGATTCTGAAAAAACAAACAAACAAACAAAAAAAACTGTTTTATCAGGCTGGTCAGTTCATTATTGCGTATTGTCATCAACTGTGAAATTAAATAAGTTTAACAAACAAGTGTCTGACAGAGTCCTCAAATTAGAGTCACACAAATGAAGTCGACTGACCAGTAGAACAGAGAGGCACTGAGATATTCACAGCACAAAGTTTTTGACTTTCTGGTCACCTGTGCTCTTGTTGGCAAATGAGAATGAAGCACAGTTAAAATTGGTTTAGTTTATCGGGTAAAAATCCACTCAAATATCTGGCAATCTGTGAGACTTTTTAAAAAAGTACAATAAATGATTTAAAAAAAGAAAAAATACTCGTGGTAAAACACTTCTTCCCATTTTTCCCCTCTCCTGTATTCAGGTGTCTGTGGAGATGGACCTCAGCAAACCCGACCTGACTGCCGCCCTGAAGGACATCCGGGCTCAGTATGAGAACCTGTCGGCCAGGAACCAGGCCCAGGCAGAGGAGTGGTACCGCTCCAAGTTTGCCAGCGTGACTGAGGCGGCGGCTCGCAACCAGGACGCCATCAAGCACTCAAAGGAGGAGCTGAGCGAGTACCGCAGGCAGGTGCAGGCCCGCACCCTTGAGATCGAGGCCCTCAGGGGCCACAATGAGGCTCTGGAGAGGCAGATTGCTGAGATGGAGGATCGCCATAACAATGAAATTGGAGAGATGCAGGTAAATAACAAAGGGTAGTGAGATTATGGCATTGTTTTGTTTCATGATTATGTCATCATTATTTAATCAAGTGTGTGTTGAGGTGGGGAACGTCTTTGCCAGGAAGTGCAAACAAAACAAACAGAAATCAGGCAACACATAAAAGAACACCAAAAACATTTAAAATACAAGTCATACCTCCCATCAAGCTAAGACCTTAGAGACAAATAACAATGAGGTCATTAACCACAGAATCTACAACTGTCTCGAATTCTTCCGGGATATCCGACTTATTAATGCACACTAATTTCTGGAGTTTTCTGGGTCGCCATTAACAGACCAAAAAAATGACACTCATTGTTACCTTGACTCAGATTTCTCTGAGTCTGAACACTGCTGGAAATATTTTAAATAGTGTAAGTACACAACTCAACAGAATATACGGCATAGTGCTGGTGGTTTTGTGACCTTTTAATGCTGAAATGATACAAACTGTGTGTTTAAGTCTCGGAAATCATTTCTGCATGGCGGATGTGATGAAGTGAAAGTGATAAAGCATCCGACCTGGGATTGTACAGATCACTTAAATATTAAAAATGAACACACCCCTTGTTAAATGTGACAAGACAAAAGAGTGAAAACCGAACTTAGCAAGCACCTTCGATCTACTGATATCTCTACACATGAGTATGAAAAATCAGTAGTATTTCCTGATATGATTTTGTGTATAAATATATATACGTGTGTGTGTGTGTGTGTGTGTGTGTGTGTGTGTAGGATACCATCCAGCAGCTGGAGGCCGCCCTGCGCAGCACCAAAGGAGAAATGTCCCGTCACCTGCGTGAATATCAGGACCTGCTGAACGTCAAGATGGCGCTGGACATTGAGATCGCTGCCTACAGGTGGGCCAAATTACAAACAATACAGCACTCATCAGTTTGAGAGACTGAACTACCCTCAGTTTTAGTGTTAGTCTTTACACTGTGAAATACATGGCTACATTCATCGCTCAAATTTAATATTAATTTGAAAAAAAAAAAAGATTATTATATAACTGTAAAGTCGCCTCCAACACTTAATTAAATCAATTTTAGAATGAAACTCCTCTGCTTTTCTTTTGGCCTAGTTTTTAAGATGAATAGTATAGATAGATAGAGGTTTTTTGGGGCTGATGCTGATATTAGGGAGTATGAAAATTCCGTTACCTGATAAATTGGCTGATATTCTATAAATAATATTTTGAATGATATTAAATATGTGTAACAAAGATATGTATTGAGGGCAGTATATGTAACAAACTTTATTCCAAACATCATTGCACTAAACAGTAAACTTTTTATTTATTAGTAATTAAATTATGGACCGCCCTCTGCTGGAGAAACTAAGTGATTATGCCATTTTAAATAACTAGTTCAAGTATTTTTTCTGTCCTTAAAAAACAGTTTTTATATTTGAGAACATACGCTGATAACGATATATGTGCAATTGGCCAATATCAGCAAACTGATCTATTGGTCGGGCCCTGTAGAATGTATTTGCAGTGGTTCCTTCTCCCATGGATCTACAAATGATTTTCATATAAATCATGCAGATGAATGTGCTTAGTTGAGCATAAAATGATAATAGATTAAAATAGAATAATACAGATTATTAGAGAAATATTTATGCATTTAGAAATAAAACACCATGCATAAAATCAAACTACAAAATTAAAAAAATAAAAATAAAAGAAGGTGTACACGAAAGATATAAAAATCCATCAGAAGAGGAACTGTTTCAAATAAATAAATAAATAAACATTAATGTTTAGTAGAAATAAAAAAAAAGAAAATTAAAAAGAGGATGAATCTGATGCTGTGGGAGAGAGGCCCTGGGGAACCAGGAGGTTAGTTTTTTTTGGTAAATACTAAAAAAAATATTTTCATTAGAAAATGGAAATGAATTTATCAGTTGTATTTTTCGTTAAGAGCGGTTGGGTCTATTGTTTTTAATAGGTGAATCCATTTCTTCTCTGCTGCTCGTCTCTGGTCAGTGGTCCAGTCCCTGTTGATCACCAGGCCCGTGCTCTGCACGTTGTGTTGGCAGTGGAGTTTAAAACGTGTATATGAGACACTCGTGCCACTCCAGCTGTTCGTTTTCTGAAAATGTTGTTTTATTCTTGTGTTTATTTCATGTCTGGTCCAAGCATTTTTCCCAGCCTTAAAAAATAATTTTATTATCAACACTAGTCGAAGGACATATAGGCCAATATCTGAAAACTGATAAAACGGTCAGGCCCTGTAGTATATACATCCAATTTCCCCTGTTGGATTAGTGCCAAATCTTCCTTTTCCCACTGCTATGTGATAGGTGAGAGGAAGTTATACAAAGCTGAATCCTGTATTTAATTCAGCAACTTTGATACTGTCATGGGCAAATATGCAAAAAACAGGCAGCAGAGGTGTTGCCACTGATACTGGTGTGACATTAGATCCCTCAGGAGAGATACTCTGAGTTATTAATAGAAACTGAACCAGACTAGATGTGATGTCATTGTTTGCCCCTCTCTGTCTCTCTGTCTGCAGGAAGCTGCTGGAAGGCGAGGAGTGCCGCCTCAGCTCCGTTGGCGGAGCCATGGTTCAGTCCGGATACCCCGGCTTCTCCTACACGGCCGCCCGCAGTTACACCCTCGGAGCCTACAGGAAGTCTGGTGCCAAGCCTGAAGATGAGGAAGAGGAGGCGGAAGAGGAGGAGGAGGAAGAAGAAGGAGAGGAGGGTGAGGAGGAGGGTGAGGAGGGAGATGAGGGAGAGGAGGGAGATGACCAGGAGGAAGGCGAGGGTGAGGGTGAGGGAGAGGAGGAGGAGGAGGCTGAGGAGGAGAAGCCTAAAGAGAAGGAGGAGAAGGAGAAGAAGAAGGAGAGCCCCACCGGCAAGAACAGCAAGAGCTAAACTGCTTGTGTCGACATGGTCATCTTCATCATTATCAAAAACACATTCCTCATCCCACCAATCACTTCTATGGATCTGTTACACACAAACACTCACAACTCTGCACATTCCAGATGCCTCACACCTCTGTTAGCTCCGTGATTCTCAAGTGATTAGTGCAAACTTAGTTAGATTGAGAAGGAATTTCAGATTGGAATAGAGGGATCACAATGGCAGATTAATCATTCACATACTCTGCTGTGGTTGTTGTCATTTCTCATCAAGCACAGAGAGACATGCAGTAAGCTAGCATGATGTCACAAAGTTTCCTAAGTTTGTAACGTGAGACGATTTTTCCTCATATGAATAACCGTAAATGTGCCATCAATGATTAATATTCACAGAAAGAGCAAACAAATCCAAATACCGTCAGCACACAGACTTAAAGATAAGTGCACAGATCTTGAAGCATAAGAAACAGCCAGTCCAACTTTTACGGTGCTATTTGATTTTTACATATAAAAGTTGGGGAGTACTGTAAGATTGATTTTATCCGAGACTAAAGCTCCACCAGCGCATCCCTGAATGTCGGCTTGTTGCACAGAAACGTTTCGTGGAAAAGCTGCTTCTGTTAGAAACGAGAGTCCGACCCGACGGTTTCCACAGCGGGTGAATGCTTTCCACTCCCCCCTTTCTTCCACTCCTGTCCGTTACTCTCCACTTAGTTCAGCATCTTGTCCCACCACGACAAAATGAAATGTATCACTAACCATTCGAGCCCTCTTCCATTCTCTTTCATTCCCTGCAGTCTTACAGCACGGCAATAATTGCAACTTGGAACTCAGAAAAACTGTAAATACAAATGTGTCGGGAGGGTGGGTGGTGTTTTCAGCTGCTGAAACGGAGGAGTGCTGCAGCTTCTCCGTGAGGAAGTGCATCCCTGGGAATGAAAAATGTAGAGTTTAAATTGCTTATATATATATATACATATATAATTTTGTGGGAATATGAATCACCTCCTGTACGACTGATTCATTTGTCAAGGAAATTTATCAGGCATCTCATCAGTCAGACTTTATTATTTTTCTGCAACCCTTTGTCCTTAATTTATAGCATCTCATTTTGGAGAAAACAAACATTTTTCCTCCTCCTTATAAAATGGTAGTGGTGCTTTTGTTTAATTTTGCTGGACAAAAGGAACAAGCTGGAGATGAGCTTGGCCGTCGGTGTCAGACGGCTGCTGATGACACTGACAGCCCTCAGCTCAGACTGTAAGTGGCAGGCGGGGCAGATGCCGCAGGAGTCATGGCTAGATGGTACAGAGTCACAACTAAGGGCTATTTTCAGCATAAACCCCTCAATCACTCTGCCCTCACTACTTAATTTCACTATTTGTCATTATTTCATCCCCTGAGCTTTTTCTTTTTGACAGATGAATCAATCGACAGGCATGAATGCATGGCCTGACTCTTGGAGCTTGAATATCTGCTGGATGGGATAGATTTTTGCTTGTTGTGTGTTCAGTTAAAAAACCTGCCTTAACCATGACTGAAAGTTAAAATAAAACATTGTCACCTGCATCCCACTTGTTTCTGGGGAGGCTGAGGAGTGCTGACATTTTCCAGACGTCTGCTATTACAACTGTGACTGTATGTGCTGCTATCTCATGCAGTGATATTCCTCTCAAAGCCAAATAAAGACATTTAATAACCAAACATTCATCACGTCTCTGTGTCTTCAGTAATGTCATGAAATGGGACTGAAATTTGTGTATTAAAATATGTTAACTGATATTCACCCACTTTTATTATTTATTATTTTATTACACATGAAAGGGCTGCAACTGAAGTTGAAATGAACAAACATTACTACACCATCTACACCAGGGTCCTTTTTATAGACTTTAGCTCAGCCTGTAATATTATCCAACGTCATCTGATTATCAGCAAACTCCTTCATCTCCACATTTCACATTTCTTCAGTCACTGAATCCACAATTTCTCACTGACCGACCGTTGGCTGTCAGGGTAGGAAACACCACATCCACCACTATCACTGTCCACACAGGCGCCCCTCAAGGGTGCGTTCTGAGTCCCTCTCTATAGAGTGGCTGAGTCACGCCCCTTCCAGAGGACCCCATGGGAACTTATTTCAGAAAAATTTTGAACAGTAGACAATGGAGAGAGACAACTTATTTTTTGATTCTGGTTAAATTGAGCCGTCAATTTAAATGATAATTTTACAAGTCAAGAAAGTCACAATTTAATGTAAA